>LOEQ01002891.1:41034-60063 GCA_001685075.1 Bramus lutescens | reverse complement strand
ACACGTGACTTTTATTATTTCTTTCCTCTTAGGATGCTTGGGTTCAAAAAATTCACAGGATCCCTGGTCACAGCCAGCTTTCTCTTTTACGATCAGATTTCACAAAAAAAATGTTTCCAACATATTGATTGGAAGAAAAAAATGATCACATTTTCTATAAAATATCTTTTATTTATTCTTTGACAATTTCCTACATATGAACAATATATTTTGGTCATTTCCACCCCCAACTCTCCCATCCCTCTTTGTCTAGGTACTCTCAGTGTGCCCCCTTTCCCTTTTATGTGCCTTTTTTGTGTTTTGTAGCTCACCAAATTTTAGTGCTGCCTGGACTGTTGGAATGTTGATTTATCTTGTCAGCTCAATATTACACAGGTCTTGCGAAGTGATCAAGTTTTCCTGATGACAGCTACTTAAATGTGTTCATAGATGTGATTCTTTCCATTTCTGTTCCCTATCATTTCTGAATTCTCTGCAATGGGTTTGGACTACCTGTTTACCCAGAGTTAGAATCTAAGGAGAAAAATAGGGTTCCACTATATCTTTGTCACTTCCGGAGGGCAAGTTGGACTGGAGGAGCAAGTGAGGAGCCTTCCAACTCTCTTTGTGACCTTCCGAAGCAGTGTAGGCAGAGTGGTCAACCTAAGTGCCATGGATTATATCCCACAAACCTACTCACTGGACTCGACACTGGATGGTTACATCCTGTCATAATAATTTGGATCTCTCATTTCTCAACTGGAAATTTCTGTACATAATCATGGCATCTATTT
This sequence comes from Bramus lutescens, assembly GCA_001685075.1. Lineage (NCBI taxonomy): Eukaryota > Metazoa > Chordata > Mammalia > Rodentia > Cricetidae > Bramus > Bramus lutescens. Next base: position 59,290 of record LOEQ01002891.1, on the reverse strand, counting down.
ACAGGGTTATATGAGTTATGAAGACTAAGGTAATACAAAAATAATTGACGGCGACGTGTGGTACATGCTGATAGCTTGATAGACAGTAGTTACTACATTGCCATGATCTAGTCATAAAGACAAAGCCCTCTAGGCATTTTTGACTAAAGGAAATGTATGTGGAATTAGTTACATGGGTGATGGAAGAATAAAGAATGGACAAAGAGGGGGGAAAGAGGGTAACCTGGTGATTAGCAGCAGTCTTAAGAGACAGCAGGAAAAAACAGTACTGCCCTGTAGAATCTGAAAGTGGGCCCAGTTCAGAGGGAGACGGAGTCATGGACAGACACTGCTGCTGCCGCAGACACTTCCCAGGTAGAAGAAGCAGGGAAACACTGACTTCTTCATCTTCCCACCATCCTTTCCTTTGCTGGTGTCACACCCTAGCCAAACGTCTGCTCAAGATTAAAAGGCAGGGGAGTCTGGGATGTGTAGCTCTCTGTCCTACAAAGCAGAGTAGAGGGGGACATGAATAGTATCAAGAATAAATGGGCAACCGATTGGAAAAGCCATTGCTACTGTTTACTAAGGCAAACCTTTTTGAACTTTGTGTTTGCAGAAGTCTTACTAGATAGGATCCTTACACTATCATCTGTTTTAACCTCCTTCTAAGTAAACTGGAGGAAGACTGTTTACTAAGCTTTGTGTCCAGCAACTATTCCTCCACAGAATGGGATCTTCCATTCCTACTAGGAGTGAGTCTTTGACTCATTTGACATACACCAATAGCCACTGCCTTATCCTGGAAGAGAGTTGAGGGAAGCTTCTGATTGCTTCCAGAGCCCTCCAGTGCATGCAGAGCAGTCACTGGCAGATACTTCCATGCTCTCTGTACTCCTGTGGCTGCAAAATGGCACACTAACACCCACCCCCATAGCCCGAAGGCCCCGTCTTCTAAGAAACACCTCATAAACTGTGAAACACTTTATTTAAATGACTTGTCGTTACTCTTTGATTCATGGTCTAGCATACTATGCCATCTTATGACAATCTCCTTCTAGAGACAGCTTAATCAATCTCGCAGGTTTGAAGGCTTCGTAAACATATGTACCAAAAAATAGCTACCAAATACAATGGCTTTTGCTAAATTTAGGGTGTTGTTCCAAACCAAATCAACCTTAGGGTATTCTTATACAGAAAACAAATTGGTCACATATTAACATTCTCAGACAGGCCTAACCTCGCAAATATAGTCATGTTTGGGGTCATTTTCTAAAGAAAGCAAGCAAGCAAGGAAGGAAGAAAAAAGACATATGTCTGGATACATGCATTTGTTGACTTAAAAGCAAACTTAAGCACACCTTAAAGCACATAATATTGTATAAACAGGAAACCTGAATAAGTTTAAAAGACACTCCCACCCAGCCTCCCCTTATGCATTGTGTCCTGGTGGTAGACATTGTCCAGGGAATTTTGGTGATATCGTCTTCTCCTCATTGTATTCTTCATAATGAATAGGATCACCCTCGTTTTATAATGGGAAACTGAGGCTCAGATATCCAAGGGAAGGTCTTGCAGCCAGTAGGTAGCAGCATTCAAAAAACTGAATTGAATAACAACCATTACTCCAGCCTGCCTCCCCCGGTAGAGCATGTATGTTCACATTTCCTTTTCAGCCACTCAAAATGTGGGCTGTGAACTTGGCAGCTTAGCCTGACCCATGGGATCCACACAGAGAACAAGTTCCAACTGGTTTTTTGTCACTGAGAACACCTGAACCCTTCAGGCCTCTGCAGGCGAGATGTATGCTTCAGCCACAATCCCACTGGCTACTCACAGAAGTGCATTTTATGTTTCCCACAGAGGTCATGTTTTCAATCACATACTCCCAGGGAGCTGCTGACCACAGCAGGGACAGTGGTCGGAGCTTCTCCTCTGTCCTCCTGAAAGCCAGAGGGAAGGAGTAGTACCTTCAAAAAACTTTCAGGTGTGTGGCAAAGGCAACAGTTTTCCTGTTGTTGGTTAGAAAAACAGCATGGTTGTTGAAGTATTCAAATAAAATTTACAGCACTTAATAGAAAGAGTAATTAAGCAGCTGTTCAAATGAGTGTGCTCAGAATGCACTGACAAAATCAAGTATATTACATGTGCCCATATCTTGGTTTTGCTCGAAAAGAAAAAAAAAACCCATGAATGGTTATATACATACACAAAAAAGAAAAAGCAAGAAAACTAACCATGTTACAAAATAAATGCAAAGTTGCTTTTAAATTTTAAACACAAAAATCTGGAAATTTGAAGCTACAAAAAAATGGAGGATCTTTGACTCCACTCAGGCTAATACTGTCTAGCTAACAGTGCCCAAGTCATTAGCCTACAAATCTGTTCCCACTTTCATCTTCAATTCATATGCGACACTAAGGAAGGCGCTCACCTCACCTGTATTTTTAGTCTCCATCCATGAAAGGGAAACAATTTATTCCAGTAATCTCAGATTTGATACTAGATTTCCAGTAAGGTCATGAACAATCATCAGGGCTGCCTCAGAATTCCTCCCAGCCCTCAGAGTGAAAATCTGAGTGGCCACCAAAGATGTTCCCAAACTCTAGGAATGCCGTGGCCTCTGGGGTAACTCAATCACCTGAGTCAGGGTACTGGAGAGCACTGGCTAAATACAACAACCAGGAGAGAAGAAACTGAGACAAGAAAGGGCTGAGGCTCATGGCCATATCCCCCCAGGGATACTGTAGCCAGGAGTTACCACCCTTTCTCAAAAACAAAAGGCAACATCTTTCTTTCCCCTAGCGGCCAGTCTTATTCTACAGTGAAGAGTTGCCTCAAAGTACGTATTTCCTTGAGGAAAGAGAGTTCCTCTAGAAGCACAAGGTGCAGTTTTGAACAGTAGCTGTAATCCTGTCCTCCTGGGGTCTTCCCTGACAGTATCTATTCATTTCTAACCCCTGCCATTGGGTGTCTTCTATACTCTGGCAGCGGTTTTCACACTGTGTTCTACATGTCTATCTTCCTGGTAGAAAATGAGTTTCTTGAGACTAGAGAGCCATGAAAGTTTTAATAAGGGCCCCGTGAAGTTCCTAGCACACACTAAGTGCTCAATAAATTTCTAATGAATAAGCAAATGAATGGGATTTCAAAGGGAACGGAGAGCAACCAGACCCGTAAAACTCACTAATGACTCAATGGGGATAAAACTAGAAAGGAAAGACTTCAGACAAAGCAGCATACAGAGAGGTGTAGAAAAACTCTTTAGGAATTTAAATGAGGAGACCATTTTAGGAATTAGGGGGAAAGGAAATATTTTAAATGAAGTCTTATATAGGAAATGACACCTAAAGGTCAAGACCTCTGAAGCCCTTCTAGTCATCACGAAACCCCTCTGAACCTGGGTCCTACCAGACTCCTTCACACAAGCCACACCAACTATAATTCTCTCTCTCTCTCTCTCTCTCTCTCTCTCTCTCTCTCTCTCTCTCTCGCTGGCTCACTGTCTTGCTTGCTCACTCTCACTCTTGCTCTCTGAAATATAGTAATCTCTCTACATAGCCCTGAGTATCCTGGAACTCACTTTGTAGACCGGGCTAGCCTTGAACTCACAGAGTTTTGCCTTCCTAGTGCTGAGATCAAAGGTGTTTGCTACCAGCTATAATCTCAAACTCACCGCTAATGTCTGCCTTCAGGCATTTATACACGATAAACTCCTTCCTGTCTCTCACACCTTTGCCCAAGTGTTCCCTGCAATAGTGGCTGTAACCTTTCCACGTGAAACTGCCACCCACCCACGGTGCCTACCGCTCCTGTTCTACTCTTTGCCTTTGTCTGGCTGTAAGAGATGGGGTGGGGAAGAAAGGAGGAAGGAGAGACTGTTGGGCAGGGCAATCAAGCCCAGGGCCTCACTCCTACTAGACAAGGGCACGTGCACTGAGCTACACTCTCAGCCCTTATTTTTTTAAAACAGGACATGTATCTATCATGTGCAATTTTTCAGATTAAATAATTGAAAAGTCCAAATTTTATTTCAAATTTACCACAAGGGAAAACACTCCTGAGAAAGCAGATTCCAAGACCTTTTTCTTGTTCAACATGTTTCTGGAAGGAAGGGTTAGATAACACTGTTAGAGCAGGGACAATAAGGGAAAGTCTGGTTGAAAGTTATTAGCCTTGTCGTGAGATAGACGATCAGCTGGGCAGATCAATCTAACGTCCCAAATGGGAATCTCAGTCCCATTCAAGTCCAAAGATGTACTTAGTGTATTTGACACTTGGAGCAGGCTATTTTTCTCTCTCCTTCTTACAACAGAATTAGTTTCAGGAAGAGTCATGTAATTAATAATGATGATGGTCAAAAAAAGACTCAGAAACAGTGAAATTTTTCTTTAATTGACTTGATGTTCATTGCCTGACAGTAATAAAATTTCTCAGTGAACAAAGAACTAAAAAAGTGTTGCAGTACAGAAACAGAATGACAGTAATGAACTAATTTCTCTTTAGTAGATTTTCATTTTAAATTTTTAATTAATTAATTAATTTTCAAGTATTGTCTTAATAAAAAAGGAGAAATATACCTACCTACTCTTTGCCTCAGAAAAAATAGCATTTCAATTTAATGTTAATTAAATATCTAGTTATTAAATGATTAAATATCAACAAAAGAAATAAGATTTCTATTCTAAAAAAAATTATTCCAAGTTGAATAAATATTTTACATGTGGGCCAAGATGTTCACTTGCCAAACAAAAATGTGATACCTTATAGTCCTACCTCTGCTGTGCCACTGGAAATTGAAAACACAAGTAAACAAACAAAGGGATGGCCATCATTAAGATGCCATGCAGAATGACAGAATTTGTAGAGCTTGTTTCAATTTCTGTCTCTACCACCCTCCTGTTGTGTGTTGTGTCAAACCTGTTAGCGCACACTTGGCCCTGAGGTGGGAGATGGGCTCTGTCCCTAAGGCAGCAGGAATGACTGTGAGTTTATTCGCTGGGGAAGGGAGCATAACTAAGGATTATCTGACTTAATTTTCCTGTGGAACACAATGTTTGTTTAAGAATAAATGTTAAAATATGCTAATGCAGAGCTTATGCATATGTAAAAACTCAGTAGTAAAGTTAAAACTTAGCTCAAAACTTACCTCAACAAAAGATCGTCTTAGGAAAGGTTTGGGGGGGGGTGTTTTTGTTTTGTTTTTTCAGGGCAATCCTTTCAAAATGTTAGCACTGGGTGGAAACCACAAACACTGCCTGTCCCTGGCTGCAGTCCTCTTCCTAATTCTCTCCAGACCACACAGACCCCCTTGCTGGTGCTCAGACAGGTTCCTTCTGTCCTACCCTCTCATTTTAGTACATGCCTTGTCTGTGGTTTCACTGGCCACTCCTGAAGTATCTTTTCAGGAATCTGAAAGTTTTGATTTGAGATCATCTTTCTCATGTGCTTCATCATGAACTTAATTATTTTAGCCACCGTGTTTCTCCGTCCTGGGACAGGGACAGGGGTCTATCTCACCCACAGTTGGATCTTAAACACCTAGATTAGTGTCTTGCGGAAGTACTTCTGTTGTGTTCAATGACAAGCTCTCAAACAATTTGAAGTTGTTATACCATGGTGAGAAGCTCATCTCTATCAAATTAACTATAGCTCTTTCCCAGAGTGTTGCTGGGTACATTACAAACTGCCCCCTCAGAGAGAATATCAAGTTATGAACTCCTCTCCCATGTAGCACCTCTTCCCAGAGTTGTGGGATTGTATCAGCAGATTCTCCAAAAGACCTCCACGGGCACCTGTTCTGGGTACTAGTAAGTGTGATCCTTTAATAAGAAGAAAGGAGGGAGGGAGGCACTTTAGTTTGGGTTTTGTTTTGTTTGCTTGTTTTCTGAGACAGGGTTTCTCTGTGTAGCAGCTCTGAGTGTGCTAGAATTCATCCTGTAGATAAGGCTGGCCTGGAACTCACAGAGCTCCGCCTGGCTCTGCTTCCCGAATACTGGGCTTAAAGACATGCACCAGTAGAACCACTGCCCAGATAGAAGACACTGTACATTATTTTAAGATATTTTTATTAACATTTCTATTTCATCACAGGAAGACAGCTGGAGAATTTGTTTTCTCTGTGACAATTTCCAGAGTTATCACAGAAATTTTCCAATATTGTGTTCTATGTGACATTTCTAAATTTACTTGGTTATAATTATCAGAATTTCTGGGAAATTCTGTACAATAAGTAGAGTGGTCTCTGGGCCTCCTGGCACTGCACACTCTTAATATGAACATGATTGCCATAAGTGTACCTACTTTGTGACTTCCAGGCGGCATTTAGGAAGGTACCTGCTACACGGTCAACCTTCTGTAAGTGTGGGCTGCTGGTCATATAATTTTGTATATGATAGCCTTCATTAGTAAATCTAGTGTCTTTCTCATTCTACTTATAAAATTAAAAAGGACAAATAAAAAAACTTTTTAAATTGCCTAAATCTAATGTCTAAGCTGGTCCTGACCTGAATACCCCGCTCCCTGAGGACTGGCTTTCATGGTACAAAAAAGCAACATGCAAGTTTCCAAAGGAGAAAAGCAACCAATGGTCCTCCTTCGCTATACCTGTGAACCACAACAATGAACACCGCAGCACTGTAACCCAAGGGTGCAATACTGGCATGGCACACATACCTTGGCAGTAACCAACAACTCTCTAGAACGAAATCAACACAAGGGAAGTCGTGCCTGGAAACCAGGCCAATTGCCCAAGTGAAGTCATGGATCTTGGAGACCTACAACCACCACTTCACTAAACCAGCATAATCCCTAACTACATTCTAAATGTTTGTCCTTATACCAATAGGCAAGCATAGTCCTCACATCTCAAGAAAACTCCTCTTTGCAACAGATGGAGATGACTACAGAAAACCACACCAGTCAAAATGCAGAGTTGTGGATCCAGTCCCAATGGATACATCTACAAAACAACTCCAGCACCTAACACTCAGGGAAGAGGGGGTGGGAAGATTGGAACAACCAGAGGATCAAAGAGTTTGGCTCTGAGATTGCGTCTAATGAGTAAGGTCAGAAGCTACATTCATAAAACCTCACCAAAATGGCTGCTTGAATATGAACTGAATAGGAACAACAATAGACATTTGGAAGTAGAAGGGTCTGGGGAACAACACATCACGAGATCTCAACCCTTCACAAGGAACTACAGGAAGCTAAGAAATGCTGAAAGCGGAAAAAAAAAAAAAACAGTCTTTCCCGGAAAGAGCAGCTCTAGAAGCATATATACAAGTAGCACTATACAGACTACTGAGTTATATTTAGGAATACGTATGAATATACGCATACACACATTCAAATAACAACAATAATGAGAAAAAAGGCCATGAATTTGAAAGAGAGCAAGGGGGGGTATGGATGGTTTAGACGGAGGAGAAGAAAAGAAAAATTTTAACATAATCAGCCTATAACATAACCAATATATTTATATTCTTAATGGAAATGTCTGGGTAGAATTTAAAGAAAAATATGAACTTTCCTTCTTATAATACTTATAACAAAGCATGGAGCCATGCACTGTCTGCCCCCCTTCCTTATAGGAGGGACTGAGGATAGATGCCTCAGGGGCACCATCCAGAATTAAGTGCTACGTGTGAAAGAAGCAAAAGGAAAGAGCTGTGCCAGCCAATGTCATTCACAATTCAACTATATTTTAATAACTCATTCTTTCCACATCCTGAGAATGTGATTGTTTTGTAAAAGAGTACAGCTCTTCGAGTTATATAAAGACTTTATAGCCATTGCAGTTTTAATAAGCAAAAGACTTGCTAGGATGAACTGGGTTCAACCTGAACCACTGTACAATTTAATTCTACATAATATTCCTCTGTTTAAAGTGCATGTAATTGCCAATTTATATAGTCCCCAACACCAAAGGTTAGTCAGATGGAGTTCTGCAAACAAACACAGTAGGGAAAGCTTTCTGCCTAAGGACCATGAACCAAGAATGAATGAAACTAATCATTAATCAATCATGAATCTAATTCATTTCGAGGGCTTCTTTCATCTACACAATTATTCGATGAGTAAAATTGAATCCACCTGCGTGTGTATTTCTCTAGCCCTTAGCACCATAAAGGTTTTTTGTTTTTTAAATCTTTGGATCCTTAAGAGAATATGTAAAATTAAATTGACATTATCTTGAAATGAGATTAGATTGTTATCTCTTCCTCTCGTGTAAAGATCTTCTTGATGGAGAGCTGTTCTTACACAGCAGTGATTTTTCTGATGCTCCCGTTCCTCTTAGAAACATCTTACATAAGGGACAACCATACGACCACACCACGTGGGTGTGCATTGGCTCAAGTATCCCATTCTGTGACTTTCCTTTACCTACCAACTGTAGTTCTTGAAATGTATTTTGCCAAAGATCAGTCCACCTGTTCACATTGCCCAAGGAGAAATATTTAAGACTCGTGACAGAGGGCAGGAACCAGACCTAGAAAGGCAAAGATACACGAATTTTCTAATGTTCTATTTGTTTCACTGAGTATTAGAATAATTATGGCATGATGACAGCAGCAGTGAATTACAGGTGATTCCATGACTTGTGATTTCTGATTATTTTGAAATTTCTAGAGATTAACTCTTTGAAATTACATTACTTTTTCATTTAAATAAACGAAACTTCCTCTTTTGTGTCAAAAACATGTTATGAAGGTCCCTGAAAGGCTTTTGGCTGCTGTCATCTCCTCTGCCCCTTGCTGTCCCCCAAGTACCCTGGCCAGGCATTCTCCCCTCCATAGCATCCCGGTGGCTGTGGAACAGGAACTAGCCTTTTTGTGTGCAGGTTCCTTCCCCAAGATGTTTACAGTTTGAGACTGTTCCCCTACAGTAACCTACTGAGACTAGCTAACCCTCCCCTGAAAACTTTGGAAGTGAGTCCTAGCTGGAGGAGGCAGATTCTAGCTGGAGGAGGCGGGTTCTAGCTGGAGGAGGTGGGACCTAGCTGGAGGAAGTCGATTGCTGAGATCAGATAGAAAATGTGCTGAGGTCCCAGGTTGTTTGAGTAGTCGATGTGGCTCTATCAAGATGGACACTGTCCAACTTGACCCCAGCTTTTTAATATCTGTGTGTCTGTCATTTCTTTTCTATGTCCTTTCTTCATTCCCTCCCCATCCCTAGTCAGGGTTCCAGGACCAAACCATGAGAGTCATGGCACTGCTGTATTTTCTTTCAGTGTTGAGGAAAGTCACTTATAGGAGTCTTGAAACCCTTATGGGAGCATTTTTTGGCATTCTTTCCTTTTAAAAACAAATAAATAAAAATTCAAACAAGACTGTCCGCTTAAGAGATGAAACCCCTTCATGAAACAGGAAAGAAAGTCTTCGTTTGCAAAATAGCGAGCCTGACTTGGGCTCACTCAGCAGAATGGACTTTTGAAGAGCCTTCCGGAGCTGGTTCCTGGACACAATAGTTAATACAAGAGGAAGATCAGTCCTAGGACTGACTTTATATGCTCACAGGGAATAAACAAAGAGCAAATTAAGCATGTTATTAGCCGGTGTTTTCTAAGGTGATGAGGATGGTCAAGGCAGCAGCAGACAGAGGTGAGCTCAGGGGTTGCCTTGCTGGAGAGGCAGAGTCAGAGCCTGCAGAAGGAAGAAGCAACTTGGGTGATACAGATACGTAGAGATAAACACATTACAGGCAAAAGGAAAGGCAGGTGCAAAAGTCCTGAGGCTGGAGCATGTAGAGCTTCCTGAGAGAACAGGGTGGAGGGAGGCCAGTGTGGCCACAGAGCATGACCCAGGACAAATGAAGGGAAGAGTGGTCAGGTCTGGCCAGGGAGGGTGACCTCTACAGGAAGCATGGTTGCACAGGGGAGTCTCATGATTGGCCCCAACCTCGGCTTCACCTGGCTGGAAATGCAGCTCCTGGGACCTCATCACAGAGCCCTGAGTTAGAATATGGACTGGACTGGGGGATAGGGGAGGAGCGTCTCTCCGTGTGGTTTGCGCTTTATACACTGACAGGGAGTAAGCGGTGACTCTCTGGATAATAAAGATAAGCGCCTTATTGGTTTTAGCTGCAAAACTCTCAAGCTGAAAGAGAACTCCATCCTGCCTCTTACGGGTAGTCTAACACTGAGTTCGTGGCTCCATTCATCCAAGCTTCAGTCTCCTCGTGTGCAAGGTATGCAAACCTGGCTCTGCTCCTTTTCACCAACGGAGTTGCTTGTAAACGCTGAAAAATAAAACCTGGAGCCCTGCGTGGTGCCTCGTGCTCTACTCCCAACACTTGGAAGGCTGTGGCAGGATTGCTGCAAGTGTGAGGCCAGCCTGCCTAAAAAGGAAGCTCTAAGACAACTTAGGTTACAGAGTTAAGACCCTGTCTCGGAAATAAAATGAATAAAATAAGAGCTAATGATAAACACTAGAAAAACGTGGCTGCCAATATCTTGTCAGATATGAATTTTTAGCATGAGTCCCCGAGCCCATCACCTCAGAGATGGGTACATTTCTCCCCCGGAGCGATTGGGCTCATTAAGACCTGCACATGAAAAGCTCACCACGAGTCTGAACTGGTTTTGTTACCTTTGGCACAGAGCCTCAGCATCTGAGACTGCAGCTGGTGTGGTGCACCGGTACCTGTCCTCGCTTTGGCAGACAAGCCTCTCTCCTCCGAGCATTTCAGACGAGGATAATGGGCCAACAGAGAGTCTCGTGGTACTTAGCCCAGAATACTTCTATCACTCTTCCTGCCCCAAAGTATTTTTCATGTTTAATACAAAGCAATACTTTGTTGTGACTTTGGGGTAAACAGTTGAGTACGGACTCAAAAGAGCAGAATTAAGCACCCCCCCACACACACACACAGCTTACTTCTTATAGATAATAGCCCAGAGAGCTCATATTACTTCCCCAAACTTGTCTCTATCTAGCACCCAGGTTGGTGGGAGGTTAACCGAGGTGATGGACATGAATCTTCTTCAAGAATAAAGCACTCGGAAGAAACCAAGGCATTGCTGTAATGCCCCAACTCCGCTGTTAGTAAACAGTCAACAAAATTTACCAAGCCCACAATGAACCTGGCTCTAGGCCATGCTGGTCCACAAGTACAAACCAGACCCAGAATCACATGCTACGCTGCATATATTCCAGTAGGAAACAAAGAAAGCGGAACAGAATGAATAATGCATACCGTCTTCCCGGTGGTGGTGAGTGCTTTAGAAAAGGAGAAAATGGAAGGAGAATTGTTGAGAAGAAGTGGTCCAGAGGATAGCCAGAGAGGAGCTGTCTGAGAAGGTGCTTCTGCCCAAATACCTGAGAGAGGCAATGGCCTTCCCCGGATGTCCCATGCCCACCTGGATGCCCCATGTCTGTGACATACTCAAACCAGTTCTAGATATTTGGTCCAAAATTTTGATAGGCTTCCTTACATCATTGCCTTTTGCCACTTTTGGGATCATTAGTTAATCATCATGCTTTGGCTAACTCATGCAGGAGCACAAACTCAAATCAGTTTACTTACTATCTGGGATCATGGCTGGTTGTTGAATGAACTCTTCTGCCAAGCCTAGGACCTAACAACTTTTCTAGAATGCGAGGTTGGGGGCCACATACTCTACAGACTGGAGACAATCCCCAGGCCCTCCCTGTTCTTGTTGTTTGTATAATTCGGAATTGATTAAATAAAACCATTGCATTGATTTTATAATTAGCTTTGCACCTGCTATAGGATTAATGGGGACAGTTTTGGTCTTCTGTTTTTCAGGGCTGGGAATTAAAGCTGGCACCTTGGGCATGCAACCACTATGTTACATCACCCCTCTAAGACTTTATTTGAACTCATTGTGAATCTAAGCTGAATTCTAACTTGTGTGACCCTCTTGCTCTAACTCCTCAATGCTGATAAGGTTACAGCCATGTACCATCACACCAGGCAGATCAGTATGGGAAATATAACAAATATTGTTTTACAAAATGAACCACCACAGCACTCCCACACTGTAGAGGAAGGTCGAGAGTCATGTCAAAAAAAAAAAAAAGACACTGAAGCAAACCTGGATTCCACAAAGATAAATTCCAGAGCCTGATGGGAAATGAAGTATTACATTAGCTATATGAACAGGTAAGAGAAGTTTTCATTTTTTTAGGGATATATACGGAGATTGGAGTTAAGTAACCTGGAGACAGGAGGTTCTGAGAGACAGCAGAAGGAACAATAGGCGCGAGCTCCAAAAGATGAAAGTCTGCCTGAGTTCAAGGAGAGTTATGTACATGAAAATTCCCTGAAGACAGAAGGGAGGATGGTACCGAACGCTGTAAAACCTGACTTCATTTCAAATGCACTTTATATCCTACGTCTGTATTGTTCAGACTTTCTGTGAAGTCTGCAGTGTACAACAACCTTGTGGCTGTGTCGTGGAGTGATGGGGAATGAAACCAGATCTTTAACCGGAGAAGACAAGGAGGCAAACAAGTTTCTAGCAGAAGCCAGAGTTGAAAACCAAAGACAACTAGCCACGTGTGAGTCCACACGAGCCTTGACCTCAGGCCAGAGAACCCTCAGAGGTCCAAGTTGTTTCGCTTCATTTAAGGCGGAAATAAAAACGCCTTACCACACAACTCCAGTGGGAATGTTTGGATGCAGGAAGATGGCCAAGCAGGCCATGGAGGTCATTCAGTCAGTAAAGTGTGTGGTGTGCAAGTCCGAAGAGCTGAGATCAGATCCCTTAAAAAGCCGGTGTGGTGGTGTGTGCCTCTAACCCTGATCCTGGAAAAGTGGGAACAGGGGTATCTCACTAGCCAGCTCGTTCACTCAGTAAGCTCAAGGTACATTGAGAGAGACTGCCTCAAAAAAAATAGAAGGAAGAACCCCTGAGGGAGACATCTGATACTGGCCTCTAGCCTCCCCAGGTACCTGCATATAACACACACATGCACACATACATGCACACACAAGTACACACACATGACCCTGTATGGGAGATTCAGTTTGCAGCATATCATCTAATCTACTCTTCAGAACATCTAAGAGGAAACTGTTTTTCTTATCTTACAGGTAAGTCATATATCTAAATAAATTAAATTTTAATAATCAGTGTGGAGATTCGATTCATTCTAATCCCTGAGTCTCTCAAATTCTATTTATCATCTGTCTCCTTGAGGCAGTGGATGCCAGCAGGTGTTACATAGACAGTTCTGTGTCTTCATTCCAGAGCTATATCCCTCTAGCTAAATTACAGGAGTGAAAACTCGAAAACTTCAAAGGACCTCAAATCCAGTCACTGTCAAGCACGGCACTCAAATTTACACATGGGCTTAACGATTAAAGCAAAATGCTGGCAAAGTTAATAGTCGTGAGTGTGGATGGGGCTAATACGTGAAGGGCACCTGTGGTCCATGAAACCCACCGCTCTGCTCATGTCTTAGTCCCAAATCAAAGCATTGTCCCATTTCAGCTAATACTGACTTCTTAAGAAAACTCCAAAAGTCCAGGGCGTGTGCCTGCTTCCTTTTCTCTAATGAGAGCTATAAACGCAACCCGTTTAAAATATCACCAAGGTTTTCCACCCATCACAGCCAATCAACTCCCAGCACAAGAGGAGTCCTGAAAGCAAATGAAGTCTTATTTTCCCGGAGCTTTCCTGCCTTCTCCATTATCTTCTCTCACCAATAGCGTCTTTGATAGCTTTCATTCTGCTCACAGCCAGCTCGGGGCCCCGCAATCCTCACCCCTCTGTGCATTTCCATTTTCACATTTACGTCTTCATTTCCATTCAGCCCTGAGACCCCTCTCTCAGGGTGACTCAGCCTTCAATCAGGACGGACACTGCCCCGCTTCGTGATGCTGTCGATTCGGTGGAAACAGAGGGGCTATGGATGGGTGTCCTGTGGCTTGTAATGCTAGTTAGCCGAGAAAGGCTTCAGATGGGCAACAAGTTGATTTGATAAATCAAATCCCACCATGATCCAGAGCGCGCTCTCTGATGGATTCTGTAGCAGCAGGTCCCTAGAAGCTTATCTGGGCTTCAGTCATGATCTAGAAGAAGCTTCATTGAGGAAAAAAAATAGGATTCTGCTTGTCGGCCATAATTGAGGAGGAAACATCTTTGTCCTCCCCACCTGGCTGACCGAATTCTTAGTCACCTGGATGGGTATCAACTCAGATGCCCCTTCTCTCTGGGGAAAAACAGTCTCATACAGGTCAAGTCTCCATGATAAAATTTGTGACATAAAAGGGAAAGTAAAGAAGAAAATTGTGGGTTTTTTTTTCAGATGATACAGACATATTAGTTATTTCTCTACTATAATAATATATAATTTTTTAAAAGCCATGAATCCCCCCGTCTCATGGTGACATTTCTGCAGGGATCCTCACTTTGATCACCTGCACAGATCATTTTTATTTTAGTTGAAGTAGAAAGCAGAGCCATTGCCTCCCATCTCCCACTGTATTCTCCACTGGCCTCTTTAAAGAGGTTGCATAGTGAGCTGGAAAGATGGAGCAGTGGCTAAAATGCTCACTTTGTAACCATAAGAACCTCAAAGTTCAATCCCCCAAACTCACACACAGAAACTAGCCTGGTGTATGTTCATAATCCCAGCTCTAAGGAATAGAGACATTTTATTCCCGGGACCGCCCAGCCAGCCTAGACTACTTGGAAAGCTCCAAGTCAGTGGAAAACCTTGTCTCAAAAAGAACAGCACCTGAGAAACAATACCTTCTGGCCCCGAACCATGCACACACCGAAAAGCTGCATAGAGAAAGACACGGCAGCACTTTGGAGGCTGTGAGAAGNAAAGACACGGTAGCACTTTGGAGGCTGTGAGAAGCCTATCTTCAGAACTGGCTGGGTATCCCTTCTGTAAACAGCAGAGAGCCTACAGCTTATCAGAAACTGCAGGAAATTAATAAATTAAAAAGGAAACTGCTGGCCGGGCATGGTGGCGCATGCCTTTGATCCCAGCACTCAGGAGTCAAAGGAAGGTGGATCCCTGAGTTCAAGATAAGCCTGGTCTACAGAGTGAGTTCCATGACGGCCAGGGCTACACGGGAAAAACCCTGTCTCAGAAGGAAAAAATGGAACTGCTTAAGGAGAAGATGACAGTGAAAACCCTGGGGTAGTTCTAGACTGGCAAGGATGGATTCAGGTGTGTCAACGATGCCCACAAAAATCTGCCTCGCGCTAATCCCACCTCTCTACTGTGTAGCATGAAGACTACCAGTAGTTCCACATCCACTCTTGGATGTTAGAAAGACAATGGGAAATGCAAAAAAAAATCTTAGAGTTGAACTTCATGGTCATGAGTAAAGGGGATGAGTTGGCTAAACACTTAAGAGCTGGGAGCTTGGTCATACACTGAACTGAAATCAACCAAACCACCAAGTCCCTAAATAGAGTCAATTGTTGTTGCCAGAAAATAAGTGAGCAGATATGAGTACAGGTGGAAAACTGGTCAAGCAGAAAACCTTTCTGTACCGCCATCTAACCTCGGAGTTTAACAAATGTCCATGCAAAACGTCTTTGAAGACATGCAGGACCAGATGGCTAAGGGAAAATAAAACTGTACTGTACACCGTGCTAGAGAAGAGTAGACAGACCTTGGGAAGGAAAGGTGTGGCTAGATGCCCAGCCCCTCCAGCCATCACCATGCCCCTGTCCTTCTCCCACTCCCGCCCTGACCCCAGACCATCCTCCCTCGTTCTAAAAGTGCAGAGTACGGCCTTTTCTACTGCTGACTTTCCTCTCCCAAGTTATCCCTGATAATCTTCTAAAGCTCACATCCTTTCAAAGTACCTTTCCTTTGTATTGATGACTACTGACAAGTTCATCTGTGATGGCAGGAACAATGAACACCTAAAACAGTCCTGGAAAAAGCAAATGGTACATACAACAGCACAAAATTGGGTATCAGGAGTCATTGTGATAAGCCAGAGAAGTCTCACTGGATAAACATGGAGAAGTCAGAAGAGAAATCCTGTGGCTTGTCTCGGATGTCACAGCTCTTGACAGATAACTGGTATACACTCCTTTCAGAATGGCCCCAACTGTTACCAGTGAGTCTAAAGATGTGGCGCCTGTTTTTAAGAAAGCCAATCCTGTACTTTTCGGATGGTTATTAAGAGGTCAAAAGCCTGAATGAGAGAAAATTGGCTTGGCCATCATGAGGAAGAGTCTAGATGCCAGAGGCAGATAAAGGAAGGAAGAATATCAGAGGATGCTCACAGTGGTTCAAGAAAATGGTTCAAAGAAGGCATGGGATGAATGTCATTTTGACTGGCTACATATGATAAAATTCTTTGGTTAAAAACTATTGCACTTCAGATTGACTAGTTTGGCCAAAACAAAAAAAAAAAGGAATTTGTCAACAACAACAAAAACAATAGTGTGAGTCTAAAAACTAAATAGGTGACAAATGAATTCTAAAAATGTAGGAATAAAAGTGTCTCCGGGGATAGAAGTAGCAGAACATATTAATATCCTAACAGGGTAAAGTATAAAGCTTTTCTAGCTGCAATTGCATCTACGACTCACTCTGCTCAAAATGTTGAGACCCAGAAAAGAAAGGGGCCGACCTAGATTGGGGCATGTGTTGCTGTTTGAAGTCAGGGGTAGTACTGTGGGGGAGGGGCATCTTGATTGAATAGCCAACCAAGGGTGCGTCCAGAAGGAGGAAGGTAATGATCCAAATGAATTGTGTCATTGTGTCACTGTAGCTTGAAAAAGAGAGAGAGAAAGGGTGAGAGGGGGCAATGGGACTACACAAGGAAGGAGGGAGGAGGGAGGGAAGAAAGGAAGAGGGAGGGAAAGAGAGGGAAGAAAGGGAGAGGGGAGAGAGTAAACAAGGAAGAACTGTTCGGGCAGCTCACCAGAGATGCCCACTCAGACACAGTGTATAGCCTTATTTCAGGGTAAGTCCTTATTTCAGGCATCTGGAACCACCCAAGCATTTGGGGGGCCTGGGTGTAGCACTGAGTGTCCAGGCATGGGGTTTTTAAAGACAGAAACTATATCCTGGCATCTCATTTGGCAGCTGTCGGAGGAATCTGTAGAAGTAACCAGTTTGAAGCAAGTTGTTTTAAGAAAAGTGAAGAAAACTTAGCTAGAACATCCTGACTTTTGGTTCCCAGAATAGAGTTGGGTAGTTTTCCATGGGTTTCTTTATAGAGGATAGCAGATTCTAGTTAAACATAGAATGGCTTCAGCAACAATACAATGTGGAGGACTTTTGTATTGTGTCTGTGCTATCTTGCTCAATCACAGAAGAAAAGGAGGTAGGGAGGGAGGGAAGGAGAGAGGAAGCTATTTCTCTACACCATAGTTTTATTAATACAAAAATAATTACTGTACCTATTTCCTAAAAGTCTCATGAATGTCACGTGAAGTGCTTAGTGCAGGCCTTGACCCAATGCTCAATAAATTCCAGTTATTTCTCCTGTATAGAAAGTTGAGGGAGGTACTTCTCAATAGACATGGGCAACCATGCTTCCTCTGAGGCAATGGTGAGCTCTTGTTTGTTACTGACTTACCCCACTAAAAAGAACTAAATGATCAAACATCCAAAGTAAACTACATAATAGAAAGAAATGCCTGAAACAATATGTCCCCAACCTGGAAATTTCCAGAAACATCAACACATAGAAGAAACATATGCCAGCAAGCAGTTACCTATCCATAAAAGCAGAATATGTATGGACTAAGTCTGCATTTTAGCCACTATTTTAATGCATTGGTGAACACTTAGTCTGGGTAGAAGGCCCCGGATGATAGCTTCGCACACGTGTGTGTGCGCGCACACACACACACAGGCAGTGACAAATGGGTGTGCGTGAGTCACCACAGCCTCTCTGCACTGGGGATTAGCGTGCCTGGCCTGTTCCATCGGAATAAGTCTCCAAAACTGTCACACGTGGCTTCTGCCTAGACCCTCTCAGAATGGTGATAATCAGGGCCCCACACTGCCTGGCAATCCCTTCTCCCTGGTGGGGCTGAGGGAACCTCAACAGAGTAGAGATGTGATTAAAGCTGACCTGTCCTCCATTGGCTCTGCTGCTGGGCGCCAACAGCACACAGCCCAGGGCCCGCTATCGCTGTGGAGGGAGAAGTAGGATCTCACATATGAAAGCAGAATGGCCTCCAGAGAAGCAACCTGACCTTCCAGGAACAATGCCCAATACTGGAGTCAGGCAGCTCTGCGCATGAACATATGCCCATCCACAAAAGCACTGAGCCTGTAACAAGCACTGTGCAGCAAGCCCGTGGATTATTCTT
>LOEQ01002891.1:20656-35300 GCA_001685075.1 Bramus lutescens | reverse complement strand
CACATGTACTCACTCATAAGTGGTTTTTAAACATAAAGCAAAGAAAACCAGCATGGGTCACAAATCACAATCCCAGAGAACTTAGACAACAATGAAGACCCTAAGAGAGACATACATAGATCTAATCTACATGGGAATTAGAAAAAGCCAAGATCTCCTGAGTAAATTGGGAGCATGGGGACCTTGAGAGAGGGTTGAAGGAAAGGGGAAAGGCAGGGAGTCAAGCTCTACATTTTTCTATGTAGAGCTCAATAAAAATCAATTAAAAAAGCAACTGTTTGTATTTCAGTTTGTCATTCTTGGTTGCAGTCTATAACTGTGGGGAAGTCAACACAGGACCATCAGACAGCTAGTCTCATCACTTCCACAGCCAAGAGCAGGGAGAAATGGACTCATATGTACCACTTGCTTGCTTGTGCTCAGCTAGAGACCTCCACCCTTATACAGTTCAAGATCCCTGTGTACGGAATGGTGCTGCCAACACTAAGCAGACTCTTCCCAAATCAATTAATTTAATTAAGACAAATCCCTCCAAGACGTGCCCATTTGTGTAGATAACCCCTCTTTATGACTCTGCTCTTTATGAGTCTACATTGCATCAAATTGACAACTAAAGCCAAAACTAACAAAAAGGAAAGTGAAAATGTTTTCACAGGTATTTTCTCATATTAGGTTCTGAAACTCAGTATGAACTCAATATATATACATTATACATGCGTGTGTGTGTGTGTGTGTGTGTGTGTGTGTGTGTGTGAAATGAATGAAGTAATATTTAATGGGCATTGATTTAGACTCATACCCATGTGATCACAGTCTGGTGTCACTCATATTTAAGGGATGAGAAAAGAATGACATGCCCACGGTCTGAGTTAACAAATGCTGACAACAGGACTCAAGGAAACACTGTGCCCTGGGAAGTCCTTGTGTCATTGCAGGACTGATTACAGAAACTTCTGTTGTGGCTCCAATCATGCCACCAGCCTTTTGTGACCTTGATTGCAATTCTTCGCATTTCTGCCCTCCATATTCCTTACGTAAGTTTCCTTTCTGGCCCTAAAATTCCCTAATCCTATAAATTCATGCCATCCTGCACATACATTTCTGTTCGGACAAGCAGCTAGATGAAACCCTCCCAAATGTGATGTGTAACCATGCAGCTTTTCTATCGAGCAACACACCGGTATTAGTCATGCCCTGAGTTTGCTACCTCGAGTTTCTAATCCATGCAAGTGCTTAATTTGTTGTATGTAATTTGTTCTCTTTCAAGTTAATATCCCTGTATTATAAAAATCAATAAGCACATTGAAAATAATTACAAAGACGTAAACCTCTTACTTTGCAAAACCACATAGTAATGGATGCATCTCTCTACTCAGCAACATTTACTACGTGTTAAAAATTACGCTCTGTGCAATCTTAAGCAGAAGAAAATGTTTCCTAGGGAAATTTCAAACGTCTACACGAGAAGAGAGAATACACATAATCAACATAACGATCTCAAGAATGGAATCAACAGACATAAAATCGCCTCCTTTGGTTCTTCTGGGAAAATAGCTAGCTAAAGATAAAATCAATGCCAGCAAGAGGGGTGGCTTCATTAGCTAGCGTCAACTTAGCGCAGTTGAGTGGGTGCGTTTGTTTATGGTTTTGCTACTAAAGCACTGCAGGATCGATGAAGCTGTTTGGGGCCTGGATTTCTGACTCTGTAGAACTACTGGTGCTGATCCTGGGTGCCCTTGGTGAGGTAAGAGATTTGGTAATATGAGCCTCGTGTTTGCGCCTTATCTCATAGACACTGACCACTACTTCCAAGGAGATGATCCAGCAGGAGGGGATCCAGCAATGAAGACTCAGCAGTATACAAAGCAGGCTTCCTGAGACATTCATTCAGCCAATTAAACCTGAGACTATTGCATAGTTGTCCCCTTTCAGAAAAATTTAAATAGCGTATAATCATGACTGGTTTTTGCAGTTCTTTGTGAAGGTGTCTGCCTGAGTTGGTTAATGATGTATTCTTTGAAACTCTTTGTCTTTAGAATACTCCTCACCCCCGATATCTTCTAACACCTCATAAAGTATTCTAAGGAACATGCCTCTTTTAGCCACATCTAGGGTCACTGATTTCACAGTTCTGTGTCATGAGGCTTCACAGGACACGGAAGGGGAAACAATCACTGGGGCCTCACTTGGCTTTCTGGGCTACAGATGCCCAACCTCTTTGAATCCTCCCTCTGATAGACTACGAAATGCATTTCTAAATTTGAGTGTGGAAAAGGTATTCCCCATGGAAAAACTTTTTTCTTTTCTTTTCTTCTTCTTTTGGAGGGGTTTGTTTGTTGAGACAGGGTTTCTCTGTGTAGTCCTTGTCCTGGAACTCACTCTATAGACCAGGCTGGCCTCAAACTCAGAGATCTATCTTCCTCTGATTCCTGAGTGCTGGGATTAAACATGTGTGCTATCACTGCCCAGCACACACATCTATTGTGTGTAATCTAAAGATTGTTAAGCATTAGGCTACAGGAATTTTTTGTTTGTTTGTGATTTGGGGTTTTTTGTTTGTTTGTTTGTTTTGTTTTCATTATAAGACAATGGTTGCCCATATTTGAAATCTGGAAGGTCTGAAACTTAAGAAAAATATTAGGGCTGGGAAGTTGGTTCCATTAATAAAAATGCCTGTATCACAAACATGAAGGCTTTTTTACTCCCAGAACCTATATAAGAATAAATTTTTAAAAATAAATAAATAAGTCAGACATAATCCCCAAGTTTCAGCCCTCAGGAGGCAGAAACAGGCAAATCTCTAGGGCTCTCTGGCCAGCCAGCATAGCCAAATTGGTAAGCTCAAGGCCAGTGAGAAATCTCATCTCTAAAGAAAACATGAGCAGCTCCTAGGAACAACATCCAACAGAACATGCGCACACACATGCATGTGTGCATCGACACAAACATGCACACACACACAAGGAAAGTGTCAGGAGCTTTAACAGGCAGGGCCAAGTCCTTCGCGTGCCCTTTCTTTCACCCTTAAAGCTAGCAGGTTGCCTTCTCCTGATCACCTTGAGCTAGCTTGACTCTGGTGTGTGAGTCGTGTGGTGCATGCACACATTAGTATGCACAGTAGCCATTCAAGGAATTGCACCAGAAAGCTCTTTTTAAAAAGATAAACACCACAGTGCTCTGGCCCTAAGCTGTCACACATCAGTATAACTTTCACCCTGAAAGACAATTAAACATGTATTTCATAATTGCTTGAAAGTATTAACGTGAGGAAATAAAGGAATTGTTTGGGAGCTCAGGATAAGAAGTGATTTTTAAGCAGAGAGATGAAAGTTTAGAAATTGTGCAGGGAGACAGGGATGGGGTAAACAGTATTACAAGACTTAAGAGTCTTATAGGCAGACCCATGAACACAGAGCTATTGAGCGCCATTAGAACTATGGAGCCCTAAATTTACCCTCTGCAAGATAAGGCAAGGGGGCACTGGAAAGACAGTGCACAGGGATCGATAATTTGAAATAGGTATAGAGACGAAGTTTTCTGTAATAAGTCACTCTGTCAAAAAACAGGGGTGCTGCTGAGAAAACAGCCTAACATCATAAGAAGAGACCGTCTCCCAAATGCATAGCAGGTTCCCAGCCTCGTCATGTGGTAGTCTAGTGGCAGAGGAAGCCACGCACTGATGCAGAGTTTCAGTGTGAGCCTGCACAGCAGAATGAGCCTCCTGTGCAGGAGAGGAATCCGACAGTCATGGAAACAAAGGCAGGTCAGGGAGATGGAATGTGTATCTTTCACAGGGAACTCTTGCAGCCATGGCAATGCTTATCATCACAAACAAAATGAAGATCTGGATCCTTTGGTTTTATGACCCATTAATGTTGCAAGAAATATACCTGGCAATTTATCTATATTGTCTCATTCAATCTAATTGGACTGAAAAATGTGTAAATAAGTAAGAATCAGTTTCCATGTACCCTACAGTCATCTGGCAGAAGAGTCTCAGTGAAGAATTATTTACATTGAGTTGGTCTGTGGTTATGCCTGCAAGGATTGGCTTAATTAATTGATGTGAGAAGACTTAGTCCACTGTGGGTGGCACCATTCCTTAGGCAGCAGGTCTTGAACTGTAGAAAGAGTGGAGAGACTCAGCTGAGCAAGCAAACAAGCACATATGCATTTCTTTCTATTCTTGACAGCGGGTGGGATGTCACCAGCTATTCCAAGTTCACAGCTTGGTTTTTCTGCTATGTTAAAGCATAAAATGGAATTAAACCCTTTTCTCCCTTAAGTTGCTTTTCATCAGAGTATTATTATGACAACAACAGAAATGAACCCATTATGAAAAAAGTAGGGAGACTCAGGGAGTGATTATACATAATACTAAGTTTCTCTTAGAAACTCCAGGTAAGGGGCTGGAAAGATGACTCAGAGATTTAGAGCACAGGCTGCTCTTCCAGGAGTCCTGAGTTCAAGTCCCAGCAACCATATGGTGGCTCACAACCACCTATAATTAGATCTGGTGCCCTTTTTTAGCATGCAGGCAAAATACTGTATACATAATAAATAAATAAAAATCTTTAAAAAAAAGAAAGGAAGAGAAAAGAAAAGAACAAAGGAAATAAGAAGCTCCAAGTAAAATATTGCAGCATGAACAATAACCTTAGGATCGTCCTTTATCAGGTGACTGCTTTTGATACCTTTCAAATAGTGTTGGATTCTCTCAGTGATTCTAGATGTCCCTAATTCCTTCATGGACTGAAAAGAACATCTCCATTCTTGCTATCAAATTTCATCCTCACTTTTCTATGACTGTATATGTTATCCTCTGATGGAAATGCTCATCTATTCTCCCTTTTGATTCCATAGATAGTTATAATGTAACCCTTTGATACTGTGATTTTGATACTGAGACAAGGCCACTAATGCTTTGTTACACCTCCCCTAGAGTGACGGTGTCTCTCTGCTCCCCCAACACACATCTTGGTGGATCTGCGGCCTCTAACTATGTAGCAGAAGTCCCACAGGTGACCCAGGGCTTGGTTATCTCTCCCAGAGCTGAATGTTAAACCTGAACCTCCAAGGCGGTGTATTAGAACAGGGGGGAGGGGCTTGGAAGAAGCAATGAAGGGGTGAAAGGGATGCGCTCATGAATGAGATCGGTGCTTTCAGAGGCACAAAAGAGCCAGAAAGTCACTTCTACCACCTGAGGACACAGCAGGGAGGCAGCATCTGTGGGTCAAAGACAGCTGTGTGTTCAGCTAGAAAGTCCCGGACACTAGAAACATAAGAAGGAATCTCTATTGCTTCTAAACCACCTAGTTTATGGTGTTGGTGGATTTTGTTTTGTGTTCTGTTTTTATTTGTTTTGCTTTGGGCAGCTGAAGAGGAAATTGATCCCAAGGAGTAAGGGCACTGGAGCAACAAACAGCAAGATGGGCAGGCAACTCCGGCATTCACCAGAACTTGGGCATTTCATGCAATGGCTGTTATTGTCACGTCACTAAGTTTAAATCAATAGAGAAGCAGAACGAACGCTACAATGTATCTCTGTTAGTCTCATTGACTGCCTTCCAGCCTGAATTAGACTTTTTACAATATCTTGATTAGCAACACTTAGTGTCTTTGGTTTTGCCTCTTTTTCTCTTTCTGTTCACTTCAAGTTTCCTGAATCGTTTTGTTTTTATCTCTCTTTCAACTATGGCACAGAGTTAAGCTTTTTCTTTAGGGTCCAGTTCAAAAACCTTTCTCATTTAATAATTGTTGACTTCATTTATAACATTTAATAAGACATGTATGGTTGGTCTTGGCTTACTTGTATTGTTTTATGCTAGTTTATAGTTTCTTTTTAGGTTGAATTTCTCAACTTGGAAGAAAAGAGAAGAATTGTGTGTTTATATGTGCAGAGTCGTTCTACTCTCTTAAGATCTGCACCTTTATTCCGTTGGTTACCGTATTAACACTCTCTGTTTTTTAAACAGTACTTAAGGGGCTGGAGTAATGGCAGTGGTTAAGATTTACTACTCTTCAGAGGTTCTGGGTTCAGTTCCCAGCACCCACATCCAGTGAATCTGACACCCTCTTCTGACTGCATGGGTACCAGGCACACACATGGTGGACAGACATACATGCAGGCAAAATACTCATCCACATAAAAATGAATATAAATAAATAACAAAACCCTTTTTAAAACATTTATTACTTTCTTATTGATTCTTCTCCCTCTCCATTCTCTCTCTATTTCCTTCTATTCCTCGCTCCATCCCCTTCTTTCCCTCTCCTCCTTCCCCACCTGATAGTATATTAATACTATTTCCTCATTGTTAAATCAATCTGCACTTTCATGACTTCATATGTAGCTTTGATTTTTTTCAGATTTATATTTATTTATTTTTGTGTATGAATGTCTTTATTTGTAACCCATAAACTACCTAAAATATTCAAGAGACAATCTCAGTAGTGTAAACACTGACTGAGATATTTGATAGTAGTACAATTTTACTATTACTTATTTTTATGTGTGGCAATGATATTATAGATTCATAGTAAGATATTTATGAATGAAGTGATATGATTGTCACCCAGCTGGAGGATGGAAGAAACTGATGATGAAACAAGAGAAGGTTAAGTAGAACTGGCCACGACAATCACTAAGGCTGAACAATGGCTACATGAATTCTTTATCCTTTTAACACTATGTTACAGACCCTGAAAATCTTTCTAATAAAATGTCTCCTTCCTGGAAAAGGAAAAAGAAAGGTTGCTCTGAGCTCTTTATCAGTTAGGCAACCCATCCCAAAATTAAAAGATTTCCTCTCTTTGTTTATCCACAAGTTCAGGGCTGGAAGTGCTCTGAGATCTTCTCTGTGTATCCTTAGGTGGATGCAGCGCCTTCGGCTCACACTTTCTCAATTGCAATGGTATATGCTTGCGTCCAGACTGGTGGTGCTCTTTGGGCAGTTTGGGGAACCTTTAGGAGGCAGAGTCAGTCTGGAAGAACAGCCTGGCCCTACTTGTTCATTCCGTGCTTCCTGAGAATTAATGTGATCAGCCAGCTTCCTGACTCACAAAGCCTTCCCTGCTTCTTGCAATAACCTCCCTGTCATGATGGACTCCATGCTCATTGAACTGTAGGACAAAATAAGCCCTTTCTCCTTTAAGTTACTATTATCACAGTATCTTTACACCAGTGTAACACATCAAAGCCACCAAGATGTGCTTAAGGAAGAAATTAAAGCACTTCTTCTTGAATAGTTTTGCCAAGAGTAAGCCCAAGTTTGGATTCTCCACTTCTCTCCTTGTGTCTTCTGGCTTGTCTGTAATCTGCCTGTATATGAATCTGAGCATGAAAAAAGTGACTGACAAACTGCCAATATAGGTGGAATTGTCTTTGAAATTTCCTGCTTCATGGAAATGTCTGCTGGATACTATGAACCTGTAGGCTGAAGATGGATGCCCCAATGGTACAGAAGAACTTTGGGTGACTGTTCAGGCAGCGAGATGTATCTGTCAATTCTAGAGTTTTGAAAATTGCTTACAGTGAATTTCCTGTTTACTTAGGTAATATTATATCCTTCTGGAGTCTTTGATGGAGTTAAAGAGTAGATAGTAATAATACAGTTTTGTTAGTCATGATAAGAGATAAAGTAGCTATAAATATTATAACTGTAATTCTTGCTTGATACCTGTTTTGTTATNGGATGCCCCAATGGTACAGAAGAACTTTGGGTGACTGTTCAGGCAGCGAGATGTATCTGTCAATTCTAGAGTTTTGAAAATTGCTTACAGTGAATTTCCTGTTTACTTAGGTAATATTATATCCTTCTGGAGTCTTTGATGGAGTTAAAGAGTAGATAGTAATAATACAGTTTTGTTAGTCATGATAAGAGATAAAGTAGCTATAAATATTATAACTGTAATTCTTGCTTGATACCTGTTTTGTTATATGTAATTTTACTATGTTAAAGTTAAAACCTTCCTTTTCATTTAAACAGAAAAGGGAAGGTGATATGGGATTCCCCTCTGTATGCTGTGAATATCACTGGTTAATAAAGAAACTGTTTTGAGCCCATAGCAGAACTATAGGGGAACAGAGCTAGGTGAGGAAAGCTAAATGGAATGCTGGAAGAAAGGAGGAGGAGTTACAGAGAAGCCATGCAGCCCTGCCGAAGCCAAACAGAACTTTAGTCAGTAAGCCATAGCCACGTGGCACTACACAGATTAATAGAAATGGGTTAAATTAATAGGTAAGAGTTAGCTGATAAGAAGCTAGAGCTAATGAGCCAAGCAATGATTTATTAATACAGTTTCTGTGTGATTATTTCGGGGCTAAGCAGCCAGGAATGAACAAGTGGCCCCCTCCTTACAACAAACTGGAACTGGTATGTAAAATGAGAAAAGATTGCTTTAAAATAAGTAAATAGATATGAGAGAGAGAGAGAGAGAGAGAGAGAGAGAAACAGACAGACAAATCAAAGAATGTACTTATCATAGCAACAGGAAAAGAAACAAATACTCCACCCAAAGAAACCATCCTTTATTTTTTCCAAGTAAAATAGCTGCACCAGGATGTTCCCTATTGGTGGTGGTCCAGACCAGTTTCCCTGTGTATACTTGCGCTTTCAGGGTGAAGAGTTACATGTTTTATGATCAGAAGGCTTTCCTGAATTGTAATTCTAAATGTTTGGGGTTTCTTTTGATCTTTTTTCTTCTGCAACTCCAATTCCAAGATATCGTTTTTAATTCCTTATGTTTTTATGTTAATTATTTCTGCCACTAGGTTTTTATGTTTGTTTTAGATTTTTAGATTAACATATGAAACAATGGATTTCATTAGTGTTTTCAGTGTGGGGGGGTGCATATGTGTGCACATGGTGTGTGTGTGCACATGTATACATGTGGGGATCAGAGGACAGCTTGCAGGAATCCATTTTTTCTCCTCCTACCATGTAGCTGCCCTTTCCCCCCACCATAATACATCTCAACATATCAGGCTTAGCAGCAAGTGCCTTTCACCACTAAGCCACCTTGCAGGCCCTACCACTGGGTTTTTATGGCCTCTCTCAACTTCAAGTTTCTTCCATTTGTATCTCTAGCCCATGATTCCTGCTCATTCTCTGTGCTCTGGCCCATGTTCCATATTTTCTGTTTACTGTCCATCTCTGCCTTTCGTTCTTACACTTCTGCTTAGGAGTCTCCCTTCCCCAAGGCGCTTGCTTCTTTAAGAACGTGCTCATTTCTGTGCAAGGCCGATTGCAAGGGCATGGCGTGCCTCTGCTTGGGAGTTCTCCCCACCTGCTAGTTAGCACTGCTGCTCTTCCCTGTGTTTTCTAGACATGATCTTCCTACTGATGCCTTTTATAAAAAAAAAAAAAACATGTTTCCAAGAAATAAATAGCTCAGTGGATAATGTCCTTGCCACTCGGGCACAAACACCTGAACTCAGAACTCTATAACCCACACAGACACAGTATCACACATGCGTAATCCCAGTGCTTCTCCTAATAGATGAGAGGCACACATCAGACAATCCCCAGAACCTCAAAGGGCAGCTGGCCTGGCATATACAGCAGTTTTTAAGAGGGGAGGGTAAGAACCAACATCCAAGTTGTCCTCAGGCCTTAAAAGCATGTACACCTGTATTCACAGACACCTGCACACCCATGCATAAACGCCATGTACACATACAGAGAGACAATCAAAGGGACAGAGATCTGTTGTTGGGGAAAGACAGGTACGATTATACACTCCAATCCCCTCTCTCTGACCCCCAAAATAGACTGTTGCCTCTGGGCACAGCTCATCTTTCTGTTCTGTGATCAGACCTCTTCCTGTGTGTCTCAGAGCCAAATCAGGAGAGGATTCCTTCAGCAGCCACCCTAAGGGATAAAGACAATTCCCACACAACAAATACTACAGCAGCCTTGTGGATGGGATTCACAGTACGCTGTTTTCCACATCGTGTTGGTTTTCTTCTCCGGGAGACAGGTCCTGAGCAAGTTTGTGCACTTTAACCTCCCGAGTGAACCCTTTCCCTTCAGTGATTATTCTCTGGTCCCTTTGCTACCTCGACCTCTTTCTCCACTGCATCTTTCTTGTCCACTCTGTGCGGCTACTGCATGATGGCAGCATGCGTTGGCAGTCTCTACAGGGGTTGCAATATCTTTGCTTTGTATTTGACTCCTGTTTCCTTTGTTTATTTTTTTAAACATAGAAATTCTTCAGATTGGTGTTTCCTCCATTGTCTCTTTTATTCCGTTCCTAAGACAAGGAGGCAAAGATGTTGTGATGTGTAGCCTGGCTCGCATCAGAAATCTGACAGACTTTCTGGTACAAATTCTTGAGGACTTGTGAGCTTCCCATTTTATCGTGGCGATTTAGTTTCATTACCCTGATCTTAATAAATTTACCCACCATGGAAGTAGGTCACTTTCTTCTCATGCTGTGTGTTTCTAAAACTTGTTTAGCCCATCAGAGGCTCTTGGAGTGGGAGCAACCCATCTCATCTCGGAAAGCAAAAAGACAATGTAAAGTGAACACTAAGCCCGGATGCGATAGACTTTATCACTCAGTCAGTCCTGAAGCGGAAGCGGGATTATTGCAAACCAACTTAGCCGCCTCACCAGCTGCTGAATTGGATCCCACTTTAACTCTGCGAGATGACAGGATGAACTTATTTTCTTTCGTGTAATGAAACCAGGATCTTTCATGGTCAGTAAGTGTGCAGAAGCATCTGGACTCACTGACTGCAACAGACCTTAATAGTGTGCAATTCGCTGGGGGAAAATTGTGTGTATCATATTGTCATTTTGCATCTGTTCCTCTGATTAAGATCATTGTAATACATTCAAATTCATTAATAGTGGCTAGGTTGGATCCCTAAATAATTAATGGAATCATAGGTGTCTCCCTCAGCAGCAACCTGGTGGCACTGTATATTAGGCAGTCCTTTGAGTTCCCACTAAACAGCTCTGACATAGCCGCATCTGCTTGCCAGGCACCGCCTCTTCTACCAGCTTTCTGTAGCCAGTTTTTAAAAAATGGCAGAAGCGTGAGCAGAGGCCAAAGGAAGGTGTGAACAGACCTGGTCTCCAGTCTCCAGGGAGATCAGGCAGGTTCCAAAAGCAGGTGCCAGGCCCCCACTCACAAGTTTTTCAGAATTCCTGAGCAGAGAAGTCCAAGAATTAGCATTTTGTTAAGGATTCTTCTGTGTCCTATAGGTTAAGAAGCAGACTAGAAACCAGTCTCCCAGAGAAAGAAAGCCAGCAAGATGGGGTTGGTAGGTTGTGCTCAGGTGGGAGAATGCTTCTCTAGTATACAAAGTTCTGGGTTCAATCCCAGCCCCATAAAACCAGGTATGGCAGCAAATGATTGGAATCTCACACCCAGGTAGAAGAGGAGGATCAAAAATTTAAGGTCGTACTTAGTTGTGTGGAGTGTTTAAGGCCAACCTGTCTCAACAAATAAAATGATAAAGGAAGAGAAAGAAGTGGGAGGAGAAGGCAGAAGAGAAAGGCGAGGAGGAGAATTCAAGATGTGGAAAATACTACATTGCCAATTCTACTCCATGAAGGCACTACAATATTATGTGGACATATTCCTTACCCCAAATACCTAATAAGGATCCAAGGCTTGAATTTATTCTACTTGTTAATATATTTTTAAAAATACTATCCTTTTCACATAATCTTGCTTTTCCTTGTCACTCGGAAATAGGCACAAGTGAGTGGCTGCCCATTTAGGAGTCAAACTGGATATCCTGAGGCTTTTGCCAAGAGCAAGTGTAACGGGACAGTTGATGAGAATATGCTTTGGGGTACAAAAGGAATTAATTGTGGACCTTCCTGCTTCCTGCTATCCCCAAGACATGGATTTAAGGCAGGTTTTTTTCCCCATTTTTCTGTATTTCATCGATGTAGAAGTTTATACAAATAAATGACAGTACCACATTCTAGGATGCTGGAGAGGCCATGGAAAGATCAACAATGCACAGAAATTTCAAGAACTAACAAAAGTTGGTGCCCTAGTCAAGATCTGTAGGGTTAATGTGAAACAGGAACTAAAGAAACATGGTGGGGGCAGGAGGCGGGGGAGTCGGTGGCAAGGAGTCAGTCAAGGTTGGGTTTCTTCCTGGCCATACCCGAAAGTGTCCTCTAGGAAGTAGCACAGATGGGCTGGAGAGAGAACTCAATGGGTAAGGGCGCTTGCTGCTCTTTCAGAGAACCCTGGCTCCGTTACCAGCTTCAGCACCAGTCAGCTCACAAACATCCACAACGTCTGCTCCACGGATACCTCTGCCCCACAAAAGCACCAGCATGTGTATCTGTGCACAAATAAACAAACACACCTATAAATAATTTGAAATAACACAAATAAGCTTTTAAAAAAAAAAGAAAGTAGCCCCAGAGGAGCTCAGTCACGGCTTCCGCTGTCTGGAAGCAGACCAATCTGCAGCATTGAGGAACCAGAGAGGTCGCAGAAGGTCCCGGGAGTCTCCTCAGTATCAAAATCCTGTGATGAACACTAACCAGGCAGGCAATAGGCCCTTGCTTGCCGATGGAAACTCACAAAGAAGAGAGAATTTTAGCAATGCTGCTAATAGCCACCATTTGTCAGGCCCTACAAGGTGTAAAGCTTTTACAGATGCTCCCTGTCTTAGCCATCTTTAGAGTCCCAATTGTTTTCAGCTTCACAAAAGCGCAAAAGCAACAGCATTGAGCAAAAACCTTAGTTCAAATTGGGAGTTTTGATCCACACGCACCTCTCCCCCTTCTGGTAACATGAGATGGATACACCTTTGAGATGCTGGACTGGACCCAGCAGCAGCTTCCAGTCAGCCATGTAGCATAGTGCGCTGCATCACCAAGCAACAAAGCTCCGTAGGTTAGATGCTTCAAACACATTTTGAATCACAAGTCAAAGAAGTGTCCGCATTTAAATTTAACCTTCATTGGAAATGTTCTATATTGTGTTCTTTCTATTTGTAAGAAACTGCAGTGTTGAACTAGGACACTACTGGATGGCAAAGCCAGTATATGAAACACACGTGTCTAACTCCAAAGTCCATGCTTTTAACCACAGTCCAGCCATGAGAGGCGCCGCATCGTTTCTGTGGTGTCTGTTTGCTCCTTTGGTGAGTTACATAAATGGAAGCATCTACATCTGTGAGGAAGAAATAGAGTCCAGCAAGGGCTAAGGGCTGAACTCAGTTGGTAGAGTGCTTGTCTGGCATGCACAAGGACCTGGGTTCAATACTCAACACGGACCAAACCAAAGGTGGACACAGAGTGTCATCCTCATCCTATCCTTTAATACATATTGAGTTCAAGTCCAGCCTTAGCTACTTGAGAAATTGCTGTACCTCCCACTCCACCTCCTGCTCCCAAGGAAAACATCAATGAATAAATCTGGCTTTGGACATGACCACCACCTGTGCCTCCTGAGTATGGTCTGAGAACAGAAGTCAAAATCTTGTGTTACATTAGACCATCAGTTTCAGTCACACAATAAATATTCACTAAATGTATGATTTAACTTTTTTCTTTCCCATTGTCACACATACTTTCAGCGAGGGTGTAGTGAAGCCACTGAACTAGGCCACTCCTTGGGTGGGAAGAAGGTTTATTTGGGGAAGTTCAAAGTTGCCATGGCTACCTCTCAGGAAACGGGGAGGGGGGCGTCATTGCTGCTTTTAAAGAGAGAAGGTAGCTGCTGGGTTTAGAAAGGTGTGAAATCCAGAATATCCTGGAAGCTAGCACAGGGACTTTGATATATGTCACATTAGGGACAAAAGGAGCCCCACTTGCTGGTGGTAGGGAGATTAAGGGAGATAATGGCTCTTCCTGGCAGACAGAACCCATTTCACAGGTTTCTGAAGAATGCTGAGTCTAAGCTTCTGGCTCTCCCCAGCAATCCTTCTGTTTTATCCTGTCAGAGTCCAGCCTGAGCTGAACCCAGGCTGTCATTTAGGTCACTGTCAATGACACTGCCATTTTGGTGGTCTGGGGGATGATACTTGATGATAATGTTGTCTGACACATAACAACCGCTTCCCAGATGCTTTTTGAACGAGTCAGTAAATATATGAGCTAATGAATGAATGAATGAATCAGCTCACAAAGGAAAGATATTGCTGTGTTTATCCACAGTAAACATAGCATCCATTGCGTACAGAGCAACACACCAACCCTAATGACACGGTCTTCTTTGCCATATGTAAGAATCCATACTGTCCCACAAGTAAAAGGAATACGTTGTTGCATAGTTACTTATATGACAAAATATGCTGTGAGCCTGTAATAAAATTCAAGTCTTTGTAATTTTCTCTTATTTTTCTAAGATTTTTGTCTCATTATTTCAGCTTTTCTTTGTGTTGTCCATTATTTTTTTCTTGACCTGAAGCATACGGATTGACAGGACCCTGTGTCAATTTTCAGAAATGTGGAATCTTTGTTTTAGGTTTCCTATAGTGTGAAGATCAATTTTAACTAATTGGAGCCAATTAGAGATCAACAAACGTTCCCATCTCTCTCTAGGATCTATCCAGGTGTTTTTAAAAAGTAAAAAAAAAAATTATTGTTGAATTCTAACTTTATTTCATGATGATCTGATAAGACACAGGTGGTTACTAATATTTTTTTGTATCTGTGGA
>LOEQ01002891.1:0-18044 GCA_001685075.1 Bramus lutescens | reverse complement strand
AGGAAGGAAGGAAGGAAGGAAGGAAGGAAGGAAGGAAGGAAGGAAGGAAGGAAGGAAGAGGGGTGAGGAAGGAGAAAAGAAAAAAAACAATCAATCAATTGTCAACAGGACTGAAGTGTGTCCAGGGTCCCTCTGTTTCCCTGCAAGGAAGAAGAAAACTCCCAAATTTATCAAGAATCAAAACAAGACATTTGCTGCATTTATCCCGGCTTGTTTTATTTCTCGCTTTATTTCTAAGGTATATTTAAGTTCTTAAATAATATGTACACACAAGTGTGAATCACTCTTCCCTCTTGGTGAAAACTTTAGATGCTTTTGGACATGCCTTCACTGAATGAAGCAGAAAGATTGCTGGGGAGAGACAGAAGGTCAGACTCAGCATTCTTGGGAAACCTGTGAAATGGGTTCTGTCTGCCAGGAAGAGCCATTGCTTTCCTCGTCTGCCTACCTGCAGCAGAAGGAGATCCTCTGCTCTCTATTAGCAGACCCCATAACATACATCAAAGACCCCCCCCATGCTAGCTCCCAGGGTATTCTGGTTTCCACACCTTCCCAAACCCTGCAGCTACCTGCTCTCTTTCAAACCAGCAAGGAACCACTCCTATTCACCCCCACCCCTCCACCCTGCCCCCTACCCTTGATGAAGTGAGCTTATAGACGTTATTATCCTTAGGTATCAAACCCCAAACCACCAAAAGGGCAAGTGCCACTGACATTGTCCTAAGTGACATCCTGGGCTCAGCTCAGGCTAGACTCTGACAGGATAAAGCAGAATGATGTGGATCATGTGTTTATTGTCATCTCTGTGAAACCACTTTGTAAACAGAAATTAGGTATTTTGCCATTTCCAGTGAAAATATCCTGTAGCTGATACACTGTAAGCTCATTTCATCAATTACAGCATCTACTTTACCAAACACCCAAGGGTTTTAAGTATAATATTTTACTAAATTCTTAGCACTTTAGAAAACATATTTAAATCATATTTCCACAAACACTCCTCCCCCAGCTCTTCCCAGATACTTTGTATCTTCTTTTTTCTCAGTGACCCACTGAGTCCAATTCGTACTTCTCATGTCATAGTCACGGATGTCCACTGGAGACATCCAGGTTTTCTTAGCTTTTGTCCTTCCCCTGATTGGCCTGCTTTCTCATTCTTTGTGTTCAATTCATAAATTGCCTCCAGTAAATTATAGCAAAGGTGTCTTTCTTCTCGACCACCACTGTGTGATCTATACTTAACTGCAGGCTTCCAGCCACAAAAGCCATCACTAATCAAGCAAACTCCAGCCTTCTCAATCTGCAACTACAGCCCGGGAAGGCTCTTGCATGAGGGTGTTACATGCTAGATTTAATGTGAATGTTGTAGACTGAAGTGAAAATTATTTGTACAGCTGGAACCTAACATTTGCATAAGTTACAATTAAAAGGGAAAATATAATTACAAATTTTCAACTTAATTTGAATGGCTTTTAAAATGCTCATTTGGCATAGGCAACAGCTTGTGAGCAAACAGCACAGCCTCTCTTGAGTTGAATCCCTTTGTCTGGGTAGCAGTCACGAGCTCATTTTGAAGGGCTTGCTTTAACCCCTGAATCCCAACAGCAACCGGCACCGAGAGCCTATCGTACAAGGCAATGTTTGTTTTCCAAATAGGATTACAACATACGCAGTGATTCATAAATATTTGCGTCTTTTAATTGTTTCTAAACATGGGGTGGCAAGTGGCACCACACAGGAGTGTCGTTCTTCTTGCGGGATGAATACGCAGCAGAATTTTAAATGGTCTCACTCCCCTCCACTCTCGAATCGGAGAGGTCTTTGGTCATATATTCTGTATAATGCTTTTCTCCTATCACAATCTCCATAATGGCTCTGGTTTCAGCCTTTCCCTCCTCCTCCCTTAATTGCATGTCTTTTTCTGGTAGCATCTTCATGCTGAAGGCTTGTCATTCTTCCCAGAGACAATCTCTGACCAGTGTCCATGGCCCAAGTCCACATTTATTCACTGGGCAAGAGAATCCTTCTATTGCCCTTAAACATGAAGATTAATTTTTTTTCATACAGTCCTCTTGATAGTATATTTACTTGAAGCCCGGATTCCCCCCAACAGTCATGGTAACTATGATTATTATGAACATGGGTATTTGACACATTCCAAGTTCTGAAAAAGATAGGAAAAGAGGGAAAGAATTACCCCATTCAGTCTTTCCTTGGAATCAAAAATTAAAAAAAAATCCAAAACAGCAAGCAAAAATAAATAAATAAATAAATGAAAAGCTATCACTGTGAACTACACAATTAACTGCGCCCTTCTAGTTCCCTAATCCTTTTTTCTACCACTATCCCCAATAATGAGACTCCAAAAGATTCTCTGGGAAAAGCAGAAATGGTAGACGTGATCCTTTGTTCTGTTTACCCTGAAATCTGAAGAAGAAATTCTATGGTAAACACTGAGTCACAGAGTAATAACATAACCTTATTCATCTTTTTCCTGAGAAACCACAAAGGTATTCAGCTGACTGAGATTATTATTAAGTAATGTGCTTCTCTTTTTAATCACAGAAACCCTGTTTTTTCGAGGCATAACAAATACAGAAGTGAGACGACCACCATGGCCCCTTTAAGAAGCACCTCTTAGAAGAATCTTCTGGAACTGGCCATCTAGCACCTTTGCAGAGGGTAATCCTTTGGTTAACACACTAACTCCATCCCTCGGATCCAGGATGTAAATGCTGACGAGAGATGCGCGCACGTGCGTGTGTGTATGTGCGTGTGCGCGCGCGTGCGTGCGTGCGTGTGTGTGTGTAATGTAATTCACGTGGAAAATAGCCCATATTTTTGATAAGCTTCATCCTAAGGCTATGACCTATAGGGCCTTTCCGCCTCCTGGGATGCCACCTGTCTTGGATCTGTCCTCTTTGATGCACACTGAATAGCTCTCATCTGACACGAAATGTGTGTTTGAAATCATGAGCCAGAAACCAGACATTTCCTAGCACATTCGCTACTCTTTGCACTGCTGCCACCGAGCACAGCACACAGAGCAGCGTTGCTTTCAGTTTAAGAAGGGTACAGTGTATCGTGGGGCTGTGGAAGGTCCCAGGAGCAGGAGCACGAGGCAACTGGTCACACTGCGTCCATCACCAGGAAACAGAGAGAAAGCACTGCCAGTACTCAGCTCACTTTCAGCTCTTTTGGGACGCCATTGGATGGGGATGGTGCTGCTCCATTCAAGATGGGTTTTCCCTGGTCAGTCAAAGCTTCCTAGAAACACCTTCAGCCGGAGCTGTGTTTCCATGGTGATTCTAAACCCAAGCGGTTGACAAGATGAATCATCCTGCTGGATGAGTGAAATCGAGGTACCATATGCCCCAATACTTTCATTGTTGCCTGTTTGTTCTTTTTAAATAACCCACTTGTGATTTTGCCAATCTTATGACTTAGAATAAGAACAAATTATTATACCATTTGAGTTCATGTAAAGAAAAATATTGAGGGAAAATAGCACAGGTGGTATACAAAGATCACAAAAGAGATGTATAGGTAACTAAAGCTGAGGAAACAGTGACCTAGGAAAGAAAAAGTCATCCTTCATCAGAAGCTGAGGTTTAAATTTAAAAATTTTTTTAAAGTACTTCTCAAAAAAAGGGAAGAAAACTAAGACTCCAAGGAAGATTATGTCTAATTATATCTAATTTTCATTTTTTTCTTGAATCTCAGGACGTATTTCTCAAGAAGACTGAAGGCATTGCCACACTGAAACTTTACACAAACACACAGAAGACCTGAAGCAGGCAACCGCCGGAAGCTACCAGGGTCTAGCAAAGAGCCTGCGTGCAAGCCAGGCTAGTTCTGAAAACGGTGGGGGCTGCTTCTCACGGCTGAGCAGGCTGGGGCTGCTCATCAGATAAGGGTCACTCATGCATGAGAAACAGTGCAGGTGCTGCAGGTAGGAACAAACAACGGGACATGAACCTCCCAAAGCCTCATGCTTCTCTTTCTTCCCTGCTCTACTGCCTCCCTCAATCTTCCTCTTCCTTTGTTTCTTCTTCTCCCATGGCTCCCTTGCTGAACCGGCTATTTTTTCCACTATTCAACTTCTTTTTTATATAATTTTTTTTGTTTTCTCAGTTGTAGATGTAACTGAGTCAAGCTTTATATTTCTGATTCCCTAAAAAGGCTAAATTACAAGCGGTTATAAACTGGGTTTCCTTCTCATGTAGTCCTGAGATAGGCATCTCATTGCTGCCAATTAAAATAAAGCTGTCATGCGGGCTGAAGCAACAGGATCTTTTCATCCTCCTGAGGAAAGATTAAGAGCCACAACAAGCATTGGGGTTGGAAAGGATGATCCTAGAGTTGGAGATTCTGAGAAACTCTGTATTTGATAGTCTTTGTCCTGTCCTGAAGTCAGGCCATTTCCAGGGGCAACTAAGGGAAATCCAGAGCTATCCGCTACAAGGCAAAGTTAATCATCCTTTGAATGTTTCTTTACACCTCTTTTATAGATGCCACATCCCTTAGAGCAAACATCAGAAGGGACAGAATTTCATGTCACATTCCTGGGTTTTCAGTCATGGTAGAGCAGGAAGTGAAGTGAGAGAAAGGGGCCACTGAGAGGGTCTCCAGGATCCCCAGCCTCTTCCACCACAAACAAAAAAGCCATTAAGTAACTCAGTTTAGGAAAAACTACCCTGTTTCAAACTTGGAAAGTCTTAAGAGTAAAGTTCATGTGCTTCATAAAACAAAGAACAGCATTAGAACAGCATTTAGGATGGTGAATGGCTTCTTCAGACAGGTTATTCCCTTAAAATCCCTCAAAAGGCTCATTGAGCACACTCACCTCCCCTGTAGGACTCATTGCCCTGGGAGGGTTCAATCCCCACTCTCCTTATCTCCCACCTTGACAGGCAGGGGAAACAAGTGTGGAGAGGAGGGACACATAGAGCAGATTGGCTGGGCTGCAGCTTCTCCAGAGCTTTACAAGAACTGTCAAAGAATAAGACTCCTTCTGACAAGAGTAAAATAAGTCTATATATTCATTTCAGACAGAGATGACAACATTCCAAGATCATTCAGGTAAAAGCAATTCATTCATTTCCAATAGACATTTGAGTCCCAAAGGTACCATGCCATTCAGTTGGTTCCTTGTGATGTCACAGGAGCAGCATTTCCTTAGTATGCTCTGCAGGCCCACAGGAGAGTATAACAGGGCTAAATAATCTGAAACGTAAATAACTGACTAATTTGGCTTTCCAGGAAGCTGGACAGTCTCACTATTGGTGATAGAGTTGTTTATCAAGCCACTTCCCAGACTTAGGAGTTTGTGCTTTCGTTTCTTCACTGTTTAAAGAATGGGACATTTGAAGAAGGGTCCCACAACAATAATTAAACAGGATGAAACTCTTCAAGATGATCAGATTTGGCGTCTTCTACATGGGGGTCCTCTAGGACAGTAGTTCGAGAACTTCTTGGAATCATACCAGTGGACCAATACTCAAGATTCATTCTCAGGCTTGCTAGAGAATGGGGTTGACCCAGGTATAGAGAGGGGACCCTTTATCACCAGGAATGAAGGAAATGCAACTGGTTTTGAGAAGAAACACTGATTTTTCAGCTTGTAAATAATTAGTCCACACTAGAACTCTGAAGGCAGGTCTAGTCCCAGTTAGTATTCTGAAAGGCAAACCCACTGAGTTCCCACACTTGGTGCAGACGCTGCATAGGCTTTGAGCCCTTCACTGAAACTTTCCTATAGAGAAATAGTGGAGAATTCTCTCTCTAGCTCACATGAGTCACTGCTCCTCAATTCCGCGCCTATCATCCCTCTCTTGGTTACATATTAAACTCCAAATTCTTGAATGAGAACCAATGCTCTGTAAGGCGCTAACATCCTCCTTGCTAGCCTCATGCATCACAAGGAATCATTCTGAAACAGGAAAAAAATGCTGCATTTCCTTTGACCAGGTTCCTGCTTTGTGTGCACTGCAGTCTAAAGTGACCCTCTGGACTGTTTTATGTCCTTTTCCAAGGTTCCTACTCTCAAAATTGTATTGATCTCACTTCCTTCCCTGACGAGTTCCTTCACGTTAGAAACACAGTTCTCCCAGCAACTCTCTTAGCATCCCACCCAGGGAGGAGGGAGCCATCCTCAAATTGGCCTGAGGGCAGGCATAACTGCTCAGATCTATTAGCATACCAGTTATTGTACACAGAGGAACCTCTGCACACGAGGCTCTGATGGAGGCAAAGAACTGAATAACAAGCCCCAGGATGATAGTAGAAAGACTGAGATTACAGTAGGAAATCAGTCATGTCCCATAGGCCCATCTAGAGATCCTTCATTACAGACGAGTAGTTCTAAAGCAGATAACCTGAATTCAGACCTCAATTCTGCCACTTATGGTGGCCTTGAGTGGGACAGCTAACCTTTCTGGCCTCTTTCGAGATGAGGACAACTGTCTATTGTGAGAATGACATGGGTTGATGTTCATCAAGCTCTCTTGACAGTGCCAGACACACGGTAAGCATGTAAGGCAAAAGAGTGACCATGGAAAGTAAAGTCGGAAAATTCTTCAAGTCGTGCAACACAAGCTACACTCTTTCAAGTCAAGAGAAACACAAACAGGGAGAGATAGCCCCCACTCTCCGGTTGCCTGGAGGGGTATTGGGTCTTTGAAGCCATAGCACCTAGAAGAACCAGACATAACAAAATATTTGGTGCTTGGTAGAGGCAGTGGTGCCCACCAGGTGCAATGGTCATCACAGGGTGGTCTCTGAGGTTCCCAGAGGTAGTACCATAAAACACCCAAGGCACAGAAGTGTCTAAGTGAAATGATGACACCCAGTGGACATGGCAGCAGTGGCAGCAAAGGTGGTGACAAATAGATGACAGAGGTCAATGCACAGTGGGCAGCATAGGTAAAACATCATCCTCACTCAGGCCCATGGGAGAAATTTCCTGGATATTCAGCAATACATGGAAGGTGGGCTTTGTCCACTGTCAGGGGTCCTCTGCAAGGTCAGTATGACAAAACCCTCAAACTATCACTGGCCTGACGAGTCACGGGAAGGAAATGATGAGAAATCATTAAAAGTGTATGATTTGCAGCCACTTTAGAAATCAGTACAGCGGTTTCTCAGAAAATTGGGAACCAATCTACCTCAAGATCCAATAATAACACTCTTGGGCATATTCCCAAAGGATAATCATAGCACAAGGGCATTTGCTCAACAGTGTTCACAGCAGCATTATTCATAATAGTCAGACCCTGTAAACAATCTAGATGCCGCTCAACTGAAGAAAGGATAAAGAAAATGTGGTACATTCCCACAATAGAGTATTACTCAGCTGGAAAAAAAAATCATGAAATTTGCAGGCAAATGGATGGAACTAGAAAAATAACCATCCTGAGTGAGGTAACCTAGAATGAGAAAGACAAACATGGTATGTACTCACTCATAAATAGATATTTAGATGTAAAGCAAAGGATAACCAGACTACAATCCGTATCTCCAGAGAAGCAAGTTAACAAGGAAGACCCTAAGACAGACACATGGATCACCCGGGGAAAGGGAATTAGATGAGCTCTCCTGGGTAAACTGGGGGTGGGGGGCAATGAAGGGTAGGGAATGGGGGTCGAGGACATGAGGGAATAGGATGGTCAAGGGGGGAGAGGGACAGAGTTGGAGAGCAATGAAAGAGAGATCTTGATAGAGAAAGCCACTATGGAGTTAGGAAAAAACTGATGCTAAGAAATTCCCAGGAATCCACAAGGATGACCCCAGCTAAGACTCCTAGCCATAGTGGAGAGGGTACCCAAACTGGCCTTCTCCTATAATCAGCTTGGTGAATACCCCAACTAGCATCATAGGGCCTTCATCCAGTAACTGATGGAACCAGATGCACCAGGCTGAGCTCCTGGAACCCAATCAAAGAGAGGCAGCAGGGAATATATGGAGAAAGAAAAGAGAGAGAGAGAGAG
Source organism: Bramus lutescens (assembly GCA_001685075.1). Classification (NCBI taxonomy): domain Eukaryota; kingdom Metazoa; phylum Chordata; class Mammalia; order Rodentia; family Cricetidae; genus Bramus; species Bramus lutescens. The sequence goes on along the minus strand of LOEQ01002891.1, from coordinate 10,056 downwards.
AGAGAGAGAGAGAGAGAGAGAGAGAGANGAAAGAAAGAAAGAAAGAAAGAAAGAAAGAAAGAAAGAAAGAAAGAAAGAAAGAAAAGAAAGAAAGAAAGAAAGAAAGAAAGAAAGAAAGAAAGAAAGAAAGAAAGAAAGATTGGATTCAGGGCTGTGTAGTATAGTATATTCATGTCAGCCTGTGCTGCATACCCACACAACTGACTCCACTGTGGCAAGTAGAAACACCTGAAAGAGCAGCCCCAACCAGGTGCCTCCTCACACAGCAGGTACTGCATCAGCTGGGTGGTGCACGGACCAGGATCAAGCAAGTACCTGGGTTCTTGAGCTTGTCGGTGTCAGAGTTGAGAAGACACCCAGTTACTGATGACCAGCAATGGAAAAAGTGGGACAGCTTAGACATGACAGCCAAAAAGGCATCATTCAAAGTGGGCGCTCAACATCAGGACAAAGTTGGGATGAACTGGAGAAAGGGCAGGACTCTGAGGTAGGAAAGGCACAGCAGATGGGAGCAACCAAAGGGAGGCTAGAAAATCTGAAACGGAGGCCAGCAAACCACGGTCTGTAGACCAAGCTAGCCTGCTACCTTTGTAAGCGAGGTTCTGTTGGAGTCCGCCCTCTTCCATTTCATGCATTTGTTTATTTAGTTAGTATCTAGTGCTACTTTTGTGCTTTACTAGCAGAGTTGAGTAGCTTGTGCTGGAGACAGAGACATGGCTCGGCCAGCAGAGTGCTTGTTGTGCAAGCATGGAGACCTGAGTTCAATCCCAGAACCCACATAAAAGCAACCAGACATGTTTGCAATCCCAGTGCCCAGGGTGGGCTGTTAGGTAAGGCAAAGACAGGCAGAGTCCCCAGGGCCTGCTGGTCAGACAGCCTAACTTACTTGGTGAGTTCCAAGTCAAATGAGAGATCTCTGGAGAGGGAGGGAGAAGGGACAGCGCCTGAGCAACACCTAAGGTTGTTCTCTGATTTTCACATGCGCGCGCGCGCGCAGTGTGTGTGTGTGTGTGTGTGTGTGTGTGTGTGTATGGGTATGCGTCCACTAATAACTATCTGACTACAAAGCCAATAGTAATTTCCTATCTGACCTTTGTTAGAAAAGGTGTACTGACCTCTCATCTAAGGCACAGTGGAAGAAGTGTGGATGACGGAAATGGCACTGATGCTTAAGGGGAAAGAGGGGGTCAAACTCTGCAGGGCCTTGTGAGCCATGGAAAAGAGCTCAGATTCATAGATTATACTCCAAGTGGAATGAAAACCAACTGGAAGGTTCAAAGCAGTAGAGACATGTGGTCTGATATGTGTTCTTTGAGGGTACTCTGGGACTTGGAGGTGATAAGAGCAAAGAGGTCACTGGGGAGCCAATCTGGCAGCTACCATGGAGCCCGGTGAGAGAAAAAGTTGCCAAGGATGGGTGGGAGACAGTATGCACTATTGCATGCTGTATGTCGAACAGGTTGGGAAATCTTGTGATCTTAAGCAACTTTTCCAAACTCTTTCAGCCTCAGTTTCTTGCCAGGAAAACCATGTGGTACTACTGTGTGAGGTACATTACAAAGCACAGCTGAAGGGCCTGTGTTCCATGGATGCGGGTCTTGGCTGCTTTTACTGTGTAGTTGGACCGCTGAGGCCTGAGAAAACCAGGTCCCACCCAGCATATGACTCACTGTGCTTTTACTCCAGTTAGGTGTGCCCGGTCTCTGGAGGCAGAGACACTCACTTATCCATCTTTATATCCCAAGAACTGTGCCTGGCACCTGGTAGATGTTTAATAAATGTTTATTGATTAAACTATCAAGTTTTTTTAAGAAAAGAGGAGTATAATTCATTCTGCCATTTTTTTCACCTGAAGTATTTGTTTTTGTGATAGATGAAACACAGTTTGATGACACAGAGCCATTGTGAAGATTCAGAGGCAGCTGTTTTAAAGAAATCCAGGACCTAGTATCTTCTCTGTAGAAAAGAAAATGCAGCTGGTAACACTCTCCAGAAAACATCCACCTCATAAAATATGTCAGTGGTGGCAATTATATCTTTTTGTTCTTCTTTTTTTATAACTTCCTTATTGAATCTTTGGGGGGTTTTACATCATGCACCCCAGCTCTACTCACCTCCTTGTCCCCCCACACCCCTTATCCCTGTTGGATCCCCCAATGGCAATGACATCTTGACTCTGAACTGCAAAGTTACGAAGCACAAGAAAGCCCATCACCCCAAATATGTCTTCCCTTCAAAGACCACCAATACACTGTGGCCTCAACAACCCATCTTTCTATCACTGAGCTGTTTTCAGGCTTTGATTTCAAACTGGGTGGACATTCTGATCCCATATCCAGCCATACTGAATGATTCTCGACATCCCATTGCTAACCTCTGTCCATTTATTGATTCACTACTCTACCTATAAAGCAAATGGTGTTTGAATTGAAATTAAAATGGAGAGTGCAAGGCAGGCACGATAGAGCACACCTATCCCCCAGCCTTTGTGGGGCAAGACCCAGGGGTCAGGTATTTAAGAGTATCTTTGGCTACATAATGAGTTTCAAGATCAGCCTAGCCTACTTGAAATCCTGTCTCAAATAAAAAATAAACAAAAAAATTCCAATCAAGATTTCAGAACTAAGAGAGACTTACATAGATCTAATCTACATGGGAAGTAGAAAAAGACAAGATCTCCTGAGTAAATTGGGAGCATGGGAACCTTGGGGGAGGGTCAAAGGGGGGAGGGAGAGGCAGGGAGGGGAGCAGAGAAAAATGTAGAGCTCAATAAAAATCAATAAAAAATAAAATAAAAGATTTCAGAACTGCTTGTCAATTTTTGGCACTTCCGGTAATCGTGATAGCATCCTCTCACAGGCCTAAACACTCGGTCCCCAGCTGGTGGTCATGCTTTGGAGGCTGTGGGTTCTTCAAGAAATGTAGTCTCCCTAACTGAAGTAAGATGCTAGGGACAAGCTTGGAAGATGGTTTCTTCTTCTAGTTCCAATCCTAGTTTTCCCAGCTTCCTGGTCTGACAAGATCTGAAGTGCCGACCACCACAGACCAGAACACCCCAGCCGCCATGCCTTCACCATCATGGTAGGACTTATTCCCTGAAAAACGAAGAGGGAAAAGTAAATAAAATTAAACTTTCTCTCCCAAGCGGCTCCTCTCTGGTGTTTCGTCACAGTCATAAAAAAAGTAATTAGTATTATTCTCCAAGAAAGACTAGAAATCTGTTGTTATTAAATTTCTTTTATGAGATAATTTTCCCTGTACTTTCAAAATGAGAGTGTTCCCCAGCAGGCCAAAGGAAAGGAACAATGAGAAAGTGGAGCATCTCCGAGAGGAGTGCCGGGGAGATGCTCTACAAAGGATCTGTGTGAGGTGCACGGAAATGAGGAGAAAATTATTTTAATGAGTTAGGTATTATGTACAATAGCCACAAGAAATGAGATGTGAGCAAAATGATGTAACAAATAAAGTCATGAGCTGATTTCTTTCTTTCCTTAAAAAAAACTAAAAAACACAAGATATGACTCTATATCCCAAGGGGATCTTGAAGCTATAGGACCGTTATCCCTGCTCGGCTTCCGAAATGCTTGGGCAGCAGACATCAGCTCCCACACCTACCTTCTACTGTTTTTAATAGCTAAATTTTGTCATCATAAAATGTTCAGGTCTCCCAACAAGTTATCTAATCCTTTGTGATGGACCCTGAAGACTTAGACATATGAACATCAATGAATAGACTCAGCAGATGTGTTTATATGTACATATGTGCATACATGTATGTGCGTGTGACAAAGACAACTAAGCAAGAGATTACGAACTGGAGGGGACCTCCTGAGAGGGAGGAGGAGGAGGGTGGAAATTATGTAAATACAGTACTCATGTATGAAATGCCTAAAAGTCAAAATTTTTTAGTGTACAATAAAAATTAAAGATTCAAAATTATCTTAATCATGATTGATTTCAAATGAGATTGCACGTGCCATACAAATCTTTAAGTGGAAAATTATATTCATAGAGTAAATATATGCTCCTAAGTGATACTTTTTAAAGGGTTAAAATACCATAATGATCATGTAATTCAAAATTGTGAAACACTCAACAGGCCAAATACACAAAATGCCAGCGGCTGCATTTGTGTGACATAGCCACAGTAATTAAATATATTCTTAATACATATATGTTTCTATACCTTAAAAAATTAGCTGGAACTCCTTAAAAATTAACCAAGTGGAAGGGAGAAAATGTCTTGGCAGATCACAGCTGTGCTGTGCAAACTTATCAATGGAGCTAACAAAGTATTAAAAATGAAAGTGGGGGGAAATGGGAGTGCTAACAGAGAAAAACCCCTATAATAGTAAAGCGGAAGTGGGAACCCTTGAAGCATCAGGGAGCAGCCATGAGAAGAGAGATTTTTTTAAACACGATGCCTGGCATCTCGCAAATAACGTATGTTCCATATTATGTGGCAGTTGCTATGGTAACAACCTTTATTTTCTGAAACAGTACACAGATGTGTACAACATTCTAACTTGCTGGTTATAAATTACTGCTTTTTCCCATAGTTCAATAACTTAAGGATTCTGTATTTTCAAAATCTCAGAAGTTCTGTTGTTATTAAATTTCTTTTATGAGATAATTTTCCCTGTACTTTCAAAATGAGAGTGTTCCCCAGCAGGCCAAGGGAAGGAACAATGAGAAAGTGGAGCATCTCCGAGAGGAGTGCCAGGGAGATGCTCTACAAAGGATCTGTGTGAGGCGCACGGAAATGAGGAGAAAATTATTTTAATGAATTGGGTACCGTGTACAATAGCCACAAGAAATAAGATGTGAGCAAAATGATGTCACAAAGTCATGAGCTGATTTCTTATTATAAGGTGCTATATTTGCAGTCTTTAAATAAATGAGCATTATTTCTTAGAAATGTCATAGCATTAATATAATTTCCTAAGCTACAATGGTGAGAGGGAGTGAATTAGCCTAGTTATTTGACTCCAAATGAAAATTTTTTTTGAATCTTTGAAGAATCTGAGCCTTGGAAAAGATTGTATCACTACATTTAATAAGGCATAACATCCTTTATTTAAGTCTGAAAACAGGTATATATTTTACTGATGAGGATTTAAAAAAAATCCTCATCAACAGGCGCTTAGCACATAGCTTCTACATACAGGGCCTGACTCTCCACACTTAGACATATATGTAGAAACACTCAGTGTGAGAAATTTGGATTCTATAAATGGTTTTTCCTATTGTGGAAATGTATATTATGTTTTCCAGGTGCCAGGTCTGCGTGTTTCCTTTAAATAGCCAGTCTGGCGGTGTGGCTTAGCAAAGCACCCCTTGCCTAGCCTGTGTGAGAGGCCCTAGGCTCACATGCCAGTATGGGGAGGGGGGTGGAACCAGATAGTCAGGTGGTAGCTTCTTAAGCCTCACTGAACAGTTCTCACCAGCATTCATCCTCAGGTTATGTACTAAAGCCTGGGAGACACATTTAAAAAAATAAGATTGTATAGTTAGCCGTTATAGTTTCAAAAGCATGCTTACAAGCTAACCAGAAATTTCTCATTTTAAGGAAGGTGTAAATATCCTTAATGAGCAGCAGCAAAGCAGCCCTGATCCTAAAGGTTCAGAAATATGCTGCAGAGAGATTTCTCTTAATGTACAGGGAACATCTGGAAATGCTAACTAACCTAAGTCACAACACAGTTAAACCCAAATGCAAAGCTGTCTTAGCAGCAGCCACGAGAAGAGCAACAACTGAATAGCAGGCACATAAGGAAACCCATTTTGAGAAGCTTACGCCATTAAGTGGTTGTTACGATTTTTGCTAATGCTCTCCCCACACGCTCCTTTCCGTATCATTCTGAGAAGTATTAAAAGCAGAGCATGACTAATCCATTCAAATCCTATGTTATCAAAGACAGTTATCACCTCACGGGGACTTGCAGGCTAGAACTCAGGACCCGGCAGCAAGAGGGCTTCATTGCCAGCGACATTTTAAAAGTATTGCTTAAATTACGTCTAAGTCATAAGATAATTATGAACTTTCTTCTCTTTTATATTTGTACGGCATATTTATTGAATCGCGCCATGTGCTTTTACAATAAAGTGCTTTCTGCGTTGTCGTCTTTGTTCACCCAAAATAAAAGTGACAGTTATCCTTTTATAAGCTATTCCGAGAACATTTTCTCTTCTTTGAAGCTGATTGATGCACTACTTTAAATGTTCCTGCAAATATCTTTTCAATTCAAGTTTTTGCATAATGTAATAAGAAGATAAAAGAATTCTATACTTCAGCAAGAGACATTACAAAGCAAGTAGAGACATTATCAAGGGCATTAACACGCTCCTAATAGCAATAAACCCTTTTAACTGTCTGATGTAGAACATGTTCCCACCAAACCACCACATATTATGGTAATTGGCTCCAATTTCTGAAGCTTACATTGTAAAGTTACAAAGACTTAGGTAGAACTGAAAAACAAATGTAAAATGCTCATCTTGTTACCCAACCCATGATGAGATGTTTGCTCTCTACCTCTTCTGAGAATGGGTCTGATCGCTGAGCCATTTGCTCCTCACTACAATATTTTTGTATTCCTGCCTCCTTTTCTTTCTTTTTTTTTATTTCTACTCACTGATATAAATACAATTTTCCCAAATAACCCTTTTCTAAGTCCAAAATATCACCTAGCCTTTTCCCTCAGACTCTGTAACACAGGAGTTACAAGTGCACTGAGTCACACAGCAGCCACTTTGTGCATCCTCCCATCCAGGGGAAGATGCAACAGAGGAGAAAGATGCTGTGTGGTTGCTTTGGTTTTTCTTTACAACGTACTACTCAATTGCAGTAGCCCTTCCATCCCAGCCAAGAGGAAATATCATTCCCAACTAAAGTTGAGCCCAGATTCTGTTAAATTAAATAGCAAAGAGAAAATAGTTCTTGGCTTCCTTGCTCCTTGGTAAGATGCAGGGCAAGGGAGAATTGACACCAGCCAGGGCTGGATGATTAACCCGCCGTTTAGGTTGCATTTCTAGGTGACTCGCCCATCATGCAAGGGACGCCTCTGTGAAGCTGGCGCCAGCAACTCGCCTGCTTGAAGTCGCGCAGGTCTATCAGGATCCGCAGTCAGCTCTGAAGAAGCTGTCATTTCGTGTGTCTAAAATAGCTTCTGATGCGATGTACAAGATGTCAAGAAGGGAAGGACAATAAAATAAAAGCCAAAGGAGGAGAACTATTTCAATTAAGAAGCGTTTCTAGACCGATCCTTGAAAATCACATAAAATAAAAGCTGCCAGGATCAATCTGTGCTTACAAGGTTGATTTTCTGTAGCACTTACATACGACCACGCAGGCCAGGGATAGGGGGTGGGGGGGTACAAATTATGCACTGGGCAGCTGAACTTTAAAAATTCATTTCTCACTAGATATATACTTGGTTATTAAATTTGCCTAATGGATCTGGGAGAAGTGTTCATGTGGCAGATTGGAAAGAGAAAGGATGAAATTCTCACACAGGGAAAAAAATGACACATTTAATCTCCAGACCTATAAGAGTGAGTTTCCTGAATGTCTAAGGATTTAAACTTTAATTGCAGGTAATTAAAAGTCCTGTATAAATTCTGAGGATTTCCTTTTATTGCTACAATTTTTCCAATAATTTTTAAATGTCGCTTTCAGAGAAAGATAAATATTTCTTCAAAGGCTGCCCTATTGCCCCAGTAATCAAATATGCTAAAGGTGAATTGAGGGGGGAAATCTCGTCGAAATTTGAGGCAACCGTTGAGCCAAGTGTATAATAATATTAAAGATGCAAGTATTACCAAAAATAATAAATAAATATCTAAATGAAGCTTCCATAAAAGATGTCACTTTCATTTTATTTTTCCCTCAAATGTATTTATTTCCATTGACGGATAAAAATCGTATCATACACAACGTATTTTAGAGAATGTAGATTTAACCATACAGTGTGGAATGTTAAATCTGAACAATTAACATGAGCTCATTTGTTTTTTGAGAACAAATAACAAGTATACCTTCAATTTGTTACTATTTCTATCTCATGCTTTGTACAAACAGCATGCTCCAATTTGTTATTTTTATTTCATGCTTTGTACTGAAAGGGATATTGGGCAGAGAAAAGGATAATTTCACGCGCTCTTCAACTAACTGTCTTACCTGCTTCTGAGGTGTGACCCTTTCTGTGGTGTTTTTCTAGAATCTTTGTTCTTTAAAAAAATGAAGAAAGAAAAAAGAAAGAAAGAAAAATCAAATTTTTCTGAAGGGGAATACTTTTTAAAAACTCATTTGTTCGAGATCAAATCAAGAGCTTTTCCTGATGTACCTCTTCCACAAACAATAAGTGAAACAGCCTAAGAGCTCCTCCAATCATAAGGAGGAAAACAAAATCAGCGGGCCCATAATTTTCTTAATATACTTAAAAGGGATAAAATCCCATCGATGCTTCTAAAAATAAAAATGAGGAAAGGGCAACTTTATTGATTCCCTGCAAACCAACGAACGTGTACCTTATCGATAACACTAAAGACCATCTAAGCCTTTGGTGATTTTCAACCGAAAGCCTGCTCCTGAATGAAGGCTTAAATCATTGTATTAATATATTAGAGAGAAAATTACCATGGGAGACACTTGGAAATTAATTAAAAACCCTGCACTCCGTTTGTTTGTGAGAGAAGATAAATATCACACATGGGGAAAGATGCCTGACAACCACCATAGTTTTCAGATACCAAATTAGCCCCTGACAGCTATGTCTTTGTATGAGTCTCCTTGGGGTATGATAAGTAGAGCTGTGGAATATGAAGATTCCTGATAGAAGTATTTATTACTGACACTTCCGAAACATTCCATGTGTGGCATCAGCAAAGCATGCCTCACCTCAGACAGAAATGTCAGCTTTGCATCCAAGATTTTTTTTCCACCACTCCCCCACCAGCCCCTTGCCTCCCTCCCCATTCACCACTACCCACCTTCTTCGCCGAGTGATGATATTTTTCAGAAGTTCAACAGCAGCCCCTGGTGGAGCTTGGTGGTTGCTTCAGCCTGTGCATTACGAGCAGCTTCATCTAGTCAGGAGAATGGAAGTCCACGGGGTCAGGGACCAGAACACAGCCCCACTGTACAAATTCAGCCCTTCATAACAGTAATTCCAGCCGATGTCAGGGGCTAAAGTCTTGGAAAAATATATGTACATACTGAACAATAAACATTTAGCTAAGGTCTCGCTCATTTCATGCATGAAGACCAACAAATAACTGCTCTTTAATAATGATTCCTGCAGAGTGGTTGACGAGAAGAGACTCCATGCCAGTGGGCTGGAGAATCACCGTCTTGTTTGGCTCGTGCTGTGACAGATTCAACTCTGTCACTTAGCAAAATAAGTCATACAAAGTGACAAAGGAGGGATTTCTCTGGGTCAGAGCTCAGAAGAAGCGTGTCACTGTCCAGCCTCATCTGGAGAGTGAGCAAGGCATAGCAAAACAACCCAGATGTCTGTCAGAGATGCGATGACTGTCCCTTCTCCCACCCTGTAAGCAGTCTCAGGTCACCCAAAGGCTGGAGAAAACATTGAGGGTTTTTGCATGCCCCACCCAGAGTTAAATGTGTATACTATACAAAGGGGCCTGGCCAAAGGACACAAATCCAGCTCTGCTCTCTTTGAGGTCACCTTTTTCTTAGCACAAAAGGCTCTGTATCCTTGGGAAAAGATCACCCGAAAGGGTGCCATGTAGGTTACAGGTAATCCTGCTGCTAGATGAGGAGAGGACAACATCATGGGGAAGACTGCTTTATGAAGGGATTCCCAAGTGTGTCAGTATTAGAGGACACTAAAGCATTCACCATCTCAGAGGTCCATGTTAGGACAAACGAACAACCTCAAAAGACCAGAGGTCTCCTTGAGTGGATGTCCAAAATCATTCACTTGTATACTTTTACTTTCCTCTTCTTATATGAGGCAGAACTTTAAGAAGACAATAGTGCAGCCAGGCAGTGGTGGCGCACGCCTTTAATCCCAGCACTCGGGAGGCAGAGGC
>LOEQ01002890.1:288820-304749 GCA_001685075.1 Bramus lutescens | reverse complement strand
AGATAGATAGATAGATAGATAGATAGATAGATAGATAGATAGATGGTAGATGATGGAAAATTATCCATAGAACACATAGAAAAATAGATGATACACAAAGATATATAGACAGGTGGATAATAGATAATAGATTCAATAACACATAAATATATGGTTAATAGATACTATATCTAGAGAGATAATTAATAGATATAGATAGAACTAGATAACACATAGATTACATAGAAAGATAGATGACACAAAGGTGTGTAGATAACAAGATTATAGGTAGGAAGATGCATAATTATATTAGTAGATAGCAGACAGATAGGTGATAAATCAAAGTCTTGTCATGAGAACTGACTCAACAATGACAGAGGATATCAAATCCCACAACTTGCCATATGCTGTTTATAGGACCAAAGAAGTTGGTGCTGTGAGTCCTTGAGAACAGAGGCCCAACAACCGGGAACTCGATGGTCCCAAGGCAGAAGGTGGCTGTCTCAGCTCAAGAAGAGAGAAGGAATCTTCCTCCCACCTTGTGTTTTGTCTGCACTCTCTGTACACTGGCTGATGCCCACCCATATTGGGGAAGGCAATCCTCTGCTTTATCAACTCATCCAAATCCTAATCGCTTCTAGAAATAACCTCAAGAACAGCAGCCAGATTGTATCTTACCTACACATTCCTTCCCCAGATTGGCAATCCAGAAACTATGGGAAGAGAGAATGTAAGAAGACAGGAAGGTGAAGTTTGCCTTGTGTAGGTGCTTCTGCCTTGGCAGAGGCATCCATGTCTAGTACCCAGAGCTTCTGGCTGCTGTGTCTAAACAGTGATGAAATTCAATCTTAAACCTGTTTCCTCACTCGGGCACATTTACCATCATAACACTGTCCTGTCTACCTCAAAATATTATTTGATAATCACATAAAAAAAGACCTCACGAAAATATGTTTTGGAAATATGCACATTTATTATTCCCCCAAAATATAAACTTGAGAAATAGTCAAGACATACGCCTCTCAGCCTCCATGGGCATCTTAGGCTTAGATAGTTTATCTGAAAAATGTGGATAACAGCCCCACCTCTCTAGATCACTCTGTGCCCAGACAATACAAACGCAGCCTTCTATCAGGGTCAACATCAGCAAAAATATATGTGAACTAAGTTCAATGTTTCTCCCAGGAAAACGCCTTATGTTTAAGATGCATTGACAGAGTCAGAATTCTTCCTTCCACACAAAAGGGCAGAGCTGGTGCTTCTGTGTTCCCACCAGCCTCATCCTCTCTCTACCAGGACAGTTTACCTAGACTGTCATTGGGTTGGTGAGTTCATAGTTTCTTATGTATTAATCATTCCTTCTTTGTTTAACTAAAAGTTTTATTACATTTTCATTTATTTGTTTTATGTGTGTGCATTATGTGTTTATAAGAGAGTTCATGCCAGGAATCACATGAGGCAGAGGATGACTTGCAAGAGCCAGTTCTCTCCTTCTGCAGTAGATTCTGGGGACTGGACTCAGGTCTTCAAGCTCGGAGACTTTCCATCTAGTCATCCATGGTATGGTGAACTCCCTTATGGAAGATACAGGAATGAGAGGCTCTGCTATGCAAAACACCTTCCCAGAAAGACCTAGATGCACGTATGATTGAATAGCTAGTGCTTGGTTTCAAGCAGTCTATATAACCTTCTTACAAAGAATTTTCCACGTTCATACTAAGGAACAGATATAAAGAACAATGTGGAAAATGCCTTATAGAACTCACCCGGCTTGGTACCAAACTCAAGTTACTGTAAAATCAGTGTACAATAGATCAATTAAGAAACGTTCTCTGGACTGGGTGCAACACTCTGGAAGAATGCTTGTCTGGCATATGCAAAGCCCTGGGTCACATCCTCAACAGTGCACAAACAACATATGATGGTACACACCTGTGATCCCAGCACTGGGCCAGCTGCACAGCAAGTTCAAGGCTACTTTGTCCCAAAGAAAAAGATTCTCAGTTTCTTGTTTGCAAGGCTAGCCAAGTTGTTATATCAAAACATCATTAAAAACAATATTCTGAAATTTTGATCCCTATGTATGACATCACAAAAATCTGTAAGACCTCTTCACAGGAAATCACATAATATTTTGAGGAAAATATTAAAAGACATAAATAGTTATACCATGTTCATGAACTAAAAAGCTCAATATTATAAAACTAATAGTGTTCACAACTTTAACTATAGCCACACACAATCCTAATTCAATCTCTTTCAAATTTTGTGTGTCTTGAAATTCAGAAATGAATTTCTGAAATGTATACACAAATGTAAAAGATCAAAATTAAATAATCTGTTGCTCCATGTTACAAAAAGCTAGTGCTCCAGATAGCAGGGCATGGCAAGACTATATTAACTAATAGAAATAAAATATCAGAAAAATGGAGCAATAGGTCAATGGATTGGAATAGAACCCAGAAAACCATATGCAATCAATTGGTTCATGGCAGACCATGTACTCCAATGCAGTGGGGGAAGAAGTATTTTCTACAAATGGTTCTTTGTCACCTGAGTAGTCAATAAAGACACAGTTTTTATTCTTACCTCATCTAATGCACACACGGGAAAATCTGTCCCAGAGAAGATGTAGTTTTAAACATGAAAAGTGAGATGAAACTTGAAGAAGAAAAGATAGAACGTCTTCATGACGTGGGCATTAGCAAATATTTTCCATTAAAGTGCAGAATTAAGATACCAACTGTGAAGATATAAAATCTTTCTCTGTCTACATACATATATGCACATACCTACACAAATAAATATGTCTTCATGACTGTTTGTCTCAGAGCGTACGAGAGAGGGAGAGCCCGCATGGCAAGTAAGGAGCAGAGAGACAGAGGTATCATGGGGTCTTGTGGTAAGAAAGGGTCTTTGGTCACTGTGGGTCTCAGCTGGTCAAAATGCTATAAGCAATAAATAACACAAAAGGGACAATTAATATACTTGCTGTAGAGTCACCGCCCATTTTCCATATACTTCACTTTAATGCCAAAAAGTGAAAATTGAGGGGGAAAATTATGTTTTTTTTTTCATTCTTTCTGCTGTTCATTCAAGACATGACCAGGCCACATCGGTGCTAACAGATAGGAAGAGAGAATCACTTAAAACTCGGGAGTAACATTTGATCATAGGTTCATTTTTAATATATTTTAAAGTAAGAACGTCATCCATGCAAACAATATACTTTGATCGTATTCGTCCCTTTAACCACCCCCCCCCAGATCCACCCACTACCCCCTCACAGCTTCCTGTCCTCTTTTGCTGTTGCTTATAAACCCCGTGTCCATACACTCCTGGGTGTGAGATCACTCACTGGAGCATGGGGCACCTACCAAGGACCACACTCTTAGGGAAAACCGACTACATCTCCAGAAGCCACTAACACTCAACAGTTCCTCAACTAGAGGTGAGGCTTTGTGAGCCTCCTCCATCCCTGCCAGACCAAAACAGGTGTTGTCCTCAGCAACAGTCTTACCACAGGTCCTTTGGAATGAATATTATTTTAGTAATTTATAGCACCAATTCATAATGGTAGTTTGGTTTTTCTCATAGTGCTTTGCTTTGTTAAAGAGATTACTGTTTTAAAATTAGGATGTTTTTCTCTACAAAGTGTAGCAAGTCTTTCTCTGTACCACTAGCTCCCTAACAAGGATATAAGGATCCAGAGGCTTTAATTAATTATGAGAGCTCAGCCTTTAGCTTAGGCCTGTCTTGTCTCAACTAGCTCTTATAACTTAATTCAACCCATTTATATTAATCTACGTTTTGTCGCATGGCATTACCTCTCTCTCATCTTGCACCTCCTGTTTCCTCCCCAGTGTCTCCTCTCTCTCCCCTAGAAGCTCTGCCTTTCTCTCTTGCCTAGCTATTGGCCATTCAGGCTTTTTGTTTCTTTGTTTCTTTGTTTCTTTGTTTTGTTTGTTTGTTTGTTTGTTTTTGGTTTTTCGAGACAGGGTTTCTCTGTTGCTTTGGAGTCTGTCCTGGAACTAGCTCTTGTAGACCAGGCTAGCCTCGAACTCACAGAGATCTGCTTGCTTCTGCCTCCCAAGTGCTGGGACTAAAGACGTGCACCACCACTGCCCAGCTGGCCATTCAGTTTTTTACTACACGAATCACAACAAAGCTTCTTCACAGTGCACAAATATCCCACAACAATAAAGTATTTTTGTATGCATTGTAGAGACACAGATATCTGTGTACCTATTTCATACTGCAGAGACACAGATATCTGTGTACCTATTTTATACATAAAAAAGTGAAGTATGGGGCTAGAAAGATGGCTCAACAGTTAAGAGCTTTTGCTGCTTTTCCAGAGGACCAGAATTCAGTACCTAGCATAGGGCAGCTAACTACCACCTATATGTCTATACAACACACACACACAAACACATAAGTAAATAAACGATAAATAAATCTTTTGTTTTTCTAAGGGAAAGAAACTGGGACATAACAGAGCATAGTGCAGCAAAACAAAGCTTCTCCAGCCATAAAACATTAGATAAGAAAACACATCTGGTAAGCATTCCAGATTTGCACAGTGGTATTGGTCTCTGAGACAGTGCAGAGACTCTCCCTTTCTGACTGCCTAGCATGCTCACTGTGTGTCTTATCTCTGCTGATTACAGAAGGGCAACACTCACAGGTTGGCAAGGACAAAATATAAATAAAACTGAGAGACTGGCACCATAATTGCAATTTAGAAATGCAAGGCTTCAGGTAGCTGTGATGAGTGTGTGTGTGTGTGTGTGTGTGTGTGTGTGTGTGTTCTTTTCAGCCTCTTGAGTTTGCACTTGATGCAGGTGCCCAATGAGCATGGAAATTTGAAATACATATATAAATATGATATTTAAAGTCTTTGTTGCTTATTACTCCAAGTATCTCAAATTAGAAAAAAAAACACAAAAGAAAGGAATATGTGAGAGAGCAGCAGAAAGAGTTGGGGGAAGTGAGACTCTGATAAGAAGTCTTACATGGAAATCTATCAGAGGGTGGCTTGGGGTACCACTTTCTTTGCCTCACCTAGCAGCCAGGGGACATCAGGCACAGCCCGAGTGAGGGACTGCAACCCTAGGTCAGACAACAACCCAGGCTGGTAAGGAAAAACTGAATATTAGCCAATTTTTATTTTATTATTAGTTTATTTTGGAAAACCTGGTACATTGTATCAGATTGAGAATCAGTTACCATTTTTTTGAAACTAAACATTTCCTAATTCTATTTTCCAGACAGCTTCCCATGGATAATAAATGATAAGAAAACTATTCTGGGGCTCTGCTAGGCTCTCAGGAATGAATGAATGAATATTTGGCAAAATTTCATATGATAACCTGTGAATTTCAGGGTTCCAAATTTCTCACAGGTCCCCAGATTCACTCTTTTCAATAACCCCCCCCTTTTTTTACATTGTTTTTAAGCATGCAATAATTTTTTTTTTTTTTTGGTGAAACATCGTCATGTCCCCAAGTGTTTCTTACAGAATGGGTTAACTTTTCATGTAAATGCATGAGTACTCACATGGGTTTGTGTGCACCGCATGCATGCAGAAACCCATAGAGGCCAAAGAGCCACAGATCCCCAGACATGAAGATACAGGTGATCATGAGCCACCTGACATGGATGCTGGAAACTGAGTCAGGGTCCTCTCAGTAATGTTCTCACCTGCTAAGCCATCTCTCCAGCCTGAGAACTGGCTAGCGCCTGAAATCAGTTCCTACAGTATCGACTTTTATAGATTCCCCAGAGAATTTTTAGGGATAATAGTTTTGCAAAGGTGGAAAATATTTTAATAATATATGTAAGTATGGATAAAGACTGTGATGGAAACAAAAATAATAATCATCTTTAGCATCAAACATTCCAAACATTTGTGAATGTAATTAACTCATTCTCTTGATTTCATAGGTGTGATATCACACGTACAAATTATAATATACAGATCTACTTCCGGGCAGGGAGCAGCCTGTGCTCAGCACTGCCGTCTATTACACACGCACATATTATTCATTAGCACTAATATGTGGGCTAATAGACACTATGAACACAAACCCCCCACTCATTAACTTGAAAATTATACCCTCCTGGGTATATATGTAAATTATAACCCTGAGCTATAGAAACACATTCTTTTTTATTTTTAGATTTTCAATATAGTGCTTATTTAATACATGTAATTGGCTGCTCTAAAATATCTTTCAATGTAAAACAAGTTGGCTATGCTGAGAATATTTCCTGAAGTCTGTCCTTCAACTGATAACAAATACTCAATGCTAAGCCATATGGTTAGAAAGAAGCTATGCTTTGTGGGACCATAAGAAAAGCTGGGTCCCATTAGTCTGGAAAACTTTGGGCTAAGTTTCAGGGGACACCTTTCTTGAGCACAGAGCACTATCCTAGACTGTTTGGTGAGGAGTCCCTCACAGGCCGGGGCTCTTCTTCCCTTGGATGTAAGATAGGATGATAACAAGCTGGCCAACTTTCTCCAGCTGTTGAGATGATTAAGTAGAACAACCCACACGAATTGACTGCCATAAGATCTGCCATGTCAGGACAACTTGATCAGATGAAAAGGTCCCCCGACGCACTGAGCAGCTCAGTCAGGATGAGGAAGCCCTCCCGGGTCTCGGTGACTGTCTCAAATGCCCTATCACCGTATCTCAAACCATGTTCTTGGTCCCAGCAAGCAGGCATCATTGTTCCTCGTATGCGTGTTGGATGCTGTCACAGTTTATAAGACTCTAGCTGAGAAATGGCAATTGTCCTGCAGTCATGCAGATCGTCCTTCAAGGATTCCGTGTCACTGTGGTCTGGGATTTTATGATTCTAAATAACTACAACATAAAAGACAAAAACGGAGAATTTCTGGCCACAGAAAACTCTCTATAGCCCGGAAGTTGCATGGTATCTATTTTTGTAGCTTCCTGGAGAATTTTTAAAGATAATAGTTTTATAAAGATGGAAAATAATTTAATAATATATGTAGTATGGACAAATTCCATAGGAATGAAAATGCCAAATGTCATTTTATGCTTTTTCATTTATTGTGTGTCGCTGAGTATATATGCAACAACAGGCTGGACTCAGTTCTTTCCCACCATGTGGGTCCAGGGAATGGAACTCGGGCCATCAGACTTGGGAAAGCAAGTTCCTTTACCCGCTGTGCCATCTCACCAGCCCCAATACTAAAGATTTGCCATTGAAGAAAGATGTCATTGCATAACTGTAGCCTTGAAAGTTCTCCCAGCTCAGCCTCACTCTGATTCACATGTGCAGGAAAAGAAACCTAGCCAATTTTTTAAAAAATCATTTGTCAAAATTTCTGGTAAAACTGTGCAGTGGCGATATTCTCAATTTTAAAAAGAAATAAAACAATGGCTTTCTAGTAACTATTGAAGCAAGGATATTTTCACCCACATTTCTACAGATTTTTATGATGTTTATCCCTAACATTGTTAGTGTTTGAAAAGACTTGTCTAGTATAAAAATGGTTTGAAAATTGTAAAAAATGTTTTAAATAAATAAGAGGCTCTGAGAACCATCTAGCATTCACAACACTGTTAAGTACTGATTGAAGTGGCATTTCAGCAGCTCTAAAAATCTCCTGCATAAGCTAGTGCCCTTATATATCGCTATAAACAGCTCCTCGGCTGCAAACGGTATGTGTTCTCGCTCTAAACAAAGGCATGCTCCTCCAACAAAGGACAAGCCCTGATGCCTCCTCAACCAATGGCAGAAATGCTCAAGAACCTTCTCGTTCCTTTATGTCTTTGCATAATCTACTTTACGTTGGGAGCCAATAAAAACATGTATAATTTTCCATAGCCAAAGCAAGTTCATTGTAAGAGATTTCCCCCTACCTGCCCTGCCGTTCTTCTCACCTAAATAGACTGTATCCAGAACCTAAAGGTTTCTTAAATTAAAAATTTCCAACTACAATATATAGAAGACATCAATAATGTTTTTGTTTTCTCTCAGATTCAGTGTGTATTATTTGACCTATAAGTTTCCTCATTTGTCACCATTTGGTGTACCTAAGATTCTACACTGCTGGCATTCTAAAACATAACCATTAGGATAGTTGCTACATATTTAATTTCATGCTCCACTCAGCATAAAGCAGTTGAGGGACCACAGACCAAAGCAAATTAAGTGGCTTCTTAAATAATTTCCTGCTTAATTGAAAGCAGGTAGCTTTTTAAAAGCAATAATTGGCTTTGTTTCAAATAATGGCAAGGTTATTTCTTTTTCCCCCCTATACATAATTATAGAATTACTTTCTACTTAGCCCAAACAGTGGGTTGGGAATGTCCCACTGAGTCTAAGGAGCATTTCATGCCAAGGGCAAATGAGCAGGACACTTCACGAGAAAGGGAGGTAGGGAAGGGAGACATGAGTGAGAGAGGAGCATGGTTATTTGAACTGGCATGCACACACAGACATGCAACCCAGGAACGCGCAGACATAGGGTGTGTACACATACACAGAGCCAGCACTATTAACGAAAGTTAATAGAAAGCAGGCAGGGTTTGTTTTGCTCACAATACAAGGGTACAGTCCTTTATGGCGGGAAGGTATGGAGGCAGGTGCTGGGGCAGCTTAATCCCACTGCATCTGCAGTCAGGTAGCAGAGGCCTATGGTAGCTGTTGCGCCTTAGCTTTCTTTGATATATTTGACCATAGACTTCAGTCCAGTGGGTCTTCCTTCCTCAGTTAAACCCTCATGGAGACATCCAGAGATGTGTCTCCTAGGTGATTCCAAATCCAAATAACTCAAAAACGAAGATTAACAACTGCACACACCTATGTCTGTGGGTTCTCCATCCATGAATTCCACAGAACAAGAATTAGAAATAACTGGAAAAAACATTGTATTCACACTTAATATAGTCATACTTTTTCCTAGCCATTACTTCCGGAATGGTACAGAATAACAACGAATTACATATAGTTTACATTGTATGTGATTTTTTAGGTAGCCTAGTCATAATTTAAAATATGCCAGATGAAATTCATAGGTTATGTGCAAACTCCACGCCAAGTAACATAAAGGACTTAAGTATCCTTAGAGTTTGTTGTTAGAGAAGGAATCCTAGCTCAAATGCCCCGAGGGACAGGTCTCTGCATGCTGGTGTATACATGGATTTGCTACTAACGTACTCTGTACTGTATTACACTCATCTCCCTGGCTTAGTTACTCTTTAATTGCCCTGATAAAACACTAAAACCAAAACAATTTATAAAATAAAGCATTCAATTTACAGTTCCAGAGGGTTAGAGTCCGTGACCACCATGGTAAGGAGCATGGCAGAAGGCAGGCAGGCACGGAGCTGGAGCAGTGACCAAGAGCTCGCATCTGTAGCCACAGCAGGAGGCAGAGAAAGCTAACTAGGAATGGCATGGACTTTTGAAACTGCAAAGACCAGCCTGGGGTGACACACCTCCTCCAAAAGGCCACACCTTCTAATCCTTCCCAGTTCTGCCAACTGGGGACCCAAGCATTCACATACTTGAGCCTATGGGGGCCATTGTCATTCAAACCACCGCATTTGTGTTAGCATTTAGCATTAGTCATATGCTAGAGGCTGCTATGCCTGTCCATAGCTAATAGACAATTCTTCCATATTTAAAAATGTGCCAACAGACTATGTTGTGATACTCTGTCCCAAAACACATTCTTGGAAATATATGAGAAGGAGCACATTCAGAACAAAAATAAAAATGGTGTCTAACATAAATTTCATATAATAGGTGGGCTAGGGAACTTCATTGTGTCAGGAATCAATAGACAGACATTTGAAAATGAATATTTTAAGTTTCAGAAGAGAATGTCTTCTTGTTGCCTAGATTTAACAGAGTAAAAGAGAAACAGACGTGGAGAATTTTTAAACTATAAGTGAATAATATATACTGAATTTTTACATTCATCAATTGCCAGGGTGACTCATCCAATGACAAAGCTTAGCCTAAACACCCCACAGCTATGGAGCAAATGCTAAAGGATGTTCTCTCCGCTTATGGAAATTCTCCCTTGCCTACAGTTCCTAGGCTTCAGATCCTATTGTCTGTGCAATTTTGGATCACTACTGTCAATCACACTACACTTAGAGCAGACACTATGCCATTAAAGAGCAGCCTGGTAGAGAGCAGATTTTCATTTTCAATATTCGTAACCATCCTGTGGTACTAAATGCTTGGCTCCCAAATCCTGTGGCATTCCTTGGCATGATTCCCAGTCATTTTTTTAAAGGTTCAAAGAAAGGGATCAAGGAAGAAAGAAAGCAAAACAGAAAGAGAGAGAGGGAGTAGAGAAAGGAAAGGCGCAAGGCAGAGTAGGAAGGAGGGGTGGGAGGGACGGAGGAGGGAAAATAAGAACACGGGAGCAAAAGAAGCTTGAGTGTTGTCAAAGAGCCATGATGGCTGTGGAGAAGACTCAGCGGATAAAATGCTTGCTGTGCAAGCATGAGGACCTGCGTTCCAGTCCCCCAAATCCACACGAATGCTAGGGGTGCATGACAACCCACCTGTAATTCCAGAGGCAAGAGCACAGAGAGAGGGGAGCCCCAGAACAAGCTAGAACAAGCTGGCTACCTTGGGTTCAATTTAGAGACCCTGCCTCAGTGAACAAGGTGGAGGGCAATCAAGGAAGACGTTCAATATCGACCTCAGACCGTGTTGAAGATGTTCACCATCCAGTCCAATTTCCCACCGTGAAGGCCAAGGGTCAGACCTCCTTGAGTTGCACTTGAGAAACCCTATCATACTGTGAGCCACATCTTAGTGGGTGATTCTGGCGAAAGGCTGGACGACCAGAATGCTGATAGAGATGCAAACAGCAAGAACCACGCTCATGAGATTTCAGAGGGAAACAAGGACTTGAAAGATCAGTCAGTCAAGGAACATTCTGGCATAAATGCTGACGCTGTACACTTGCTTCCTGAGGGTGTAGGTGTGGCTGAATTCTTAAGTAATGGACTAGTTTATCTGTCAAAGGAAATCTCAAGACAACCTAACTTCAAGCTATAGTACTGTTATCACTACCTGTGTTTAGCCACATCTATAGTGAGAAGTGGCAGTAAAAGATGCAAAAAGCAAACAAACAAAACAACTATGCTGTTTTGGAGCACAAATTTTTTTTTTATTTTTTTGGTTTTTCAAGGTAGGGTTTCTGTATTTAACAGTCATGGCTGTCCTAGAACTAGCTTTTGTAGACCAGGCTGGTCTTGTACTCACAAAGATCTGTCTATTTCTGCCTCCTGAGTGCTGGGATTAAAGTTGTGCAACACCATTGCCCAGCTCTTAATGTTACTGAAAAATTATATTTGTACAAGCTAGCTACAGTTGTTAAATACTTAGTCAAATACCTTCTCAGTGCCTCATCCTTCGTATGGACTATGGAACCTGAGATGAAGAAACTAATATTTAAGCATACGTTATGTCTTAGTTGTATGATATAATTTTTATTTTATATTAATATGTATTTTCTCTAGATTACTGTGAATTTTTAAGAACCTGTTTAAAAGTTAAAATGCTGCTTCAAGATCTCACCTTAATATGCATATTTGGCTTCAGAGGTTCTTGTCGACCCCACTAGGCTTCTCCCCTTCCAAAGTATTATCACTCTTGGGTAAAAGAAATCCATCTCTACTAAAAATTAACGAAAAGACTTTCAAATCCAATAGAAGTGGAAACTGGGAACCCCTTTGGGGAAAGACTATAGTCTTCCCGTGTCAGACGGCTAGGCATGGGTGGAATAGACGCTCTTGTCCCACTTCCTCCTCCTATTAACAACTGGAAATACGTAGAAAGGGTAAACACCTGACTGAAAGCAAGGTACAGGGAGGCACATCTGTCAGTGAATGAACTTTCAAAGCTCTCTNTTCCTTCGTTTTGTTCTGGTTTTTCAAGATAGGGGTTCTCTGTCCAGGAACTCACTCGGTAGACCAGGCTGGCTTCGAACTCACAGAGCTCCACCTGCCTCTGCCTCCCAATTGCTGGGATTAAAGGCTTGCACTGCTACTACACGGCTCAAGGTTATTTCTTTGTAGGAGGTGATTTTCTTTTGTTTTGTTTTAATTTGACACAGTGTTGCACTGGGCAGCCCTGGAGGGCCTGGAAGTTTCTATGTAGACCACCTGTTTCTGCCTCCTGAGTGCTGGGATTAAAAATGTGTGCCATCACCACCAGCCCGGGATCACTTTTTGTGACAAATATTCCAGAGTAGGCTATAAAAACCTGCAATGCAGAAATGCTAAAACCTGATAGAGGGGCAGGGAGACACCTTGACATTCAACAAAAGCGCACTCTTCTAAACAGAGGAGAAGAAAATAACAGCCTAGCCAGGTAGAAAATACTTAGACAATAACAAATAGATACATATTACTCTGACCAAACCCTATGGAGAAAACCTGTTGCCTTATCCCTGCCTTACCCTAAGCAAGAAGCAAACAAACAAAAATAACTAAGCAGAGCTTGGCCTTAGGTAACTCATACATCTGTCTAAGTGGTATCGGAGAAGGAAAGCAGCCTAGGATTTCTTACCAGCCTAGGACTACCCCTTTGCTCTGGAGACCGTAAGGAGTGCTCAGATTTACATACCCCAGCAGCAATAAAATATTCTTTCTCTTCTCACTGGAGCTGGGGCAGAAATGGTTTTAGGGAAAGGCGAGAATTTCCCTGCTATACAGGAATAACAGGCCATTCAACTGCACAATATCAGGAGTGACCTCACCAGGAGCAGTAAGGAGCCTTGGCGTCACGGGAGGCCCAGTGGAAGATCAGTGCTGTCCAGCAGTTACCAAGGTCCCTGCTCCCCCTCCAGCTCAACAGGAGAACGAATCCACCTGCCTCTGTCAGCAACAAGTCAGTAGCTTTGTAAAAATACGTCTCAGTAGGCAATTACAATCACACTCGCAGCAAATGAAACCGAAAAAGAATGTTAAGACTGAACAAACCAACCAAGGGAACTGCCACACTAGAACATACAATAACCAAAACGCAAAATCTCTCTGGGTGACCCCAACAGAAGGATGGAGGAGACAAAAAGAAACCAGTACACTTCAAGACAACAGTAGAAATTACTCTGAAAGCTAGGAAAAATAAAGAGAATATTTCAGAGCAAGCAGAGCCTCCAGGATCATTACTAGACTGTGGTTCAGCTGGATCCCTGAAAGGTCTGGATGATAAAGGTTCGGTCGCAAACCAAGGCTCCTGAGAGGTGATGGAACTGTTAGGATGCAAGGCTTAGTAGGAAGACAGCTCAGTGGAGGAAGTTTTTGACGTTAAATCCCAGCCCATTGGTCTTACTTTGGGTTTCTGGCAACCGTGAAGCCAGCTGCCTACCCTAGCCTGCACTCCTGCCTCACTATGCACCTGAGCAATGGATGGGACTAGCAGACTTCTAAAGCTGGAACCAGAGGAGCCCCTTTCTCCATGCAAGTGGATTGTCCTGGGTGTTTTGCACAGTGATACAAATTGCCTAACACAGACCACAGTGAAATATCCCAAGAGTCTTTGCAGGCCAGAAAGAGATGAAAAGGGAAGCCAGCAGGAAGTGTTTGAAACAATAATGGCGGAAAACTCTCCAACTATGGTGAAAGCCATAAACTAATAGGTTCCCCAAATTGGACCTGAACACCAAGCAGCACAAACAGGAGCTCCTTCCTACACAGTAGCTTCTCCCAGCACAGAACTGTAGAAGAAAACTGAACATGCAGTTTCTAAACTCTTGAAACGGAAATCTTCAGGCCAGCGCTGTTTTGCTTTATTGGAATTCTATCCAGCATTTATGAAAAAAATTAATACTATCTCTATATAGTCTCCCCAAAATAAAAGAGATGGGGACACTTTTCAATTAATTTTTGCAAATCAAAATTATTTCATATTATCAATTCCAGACAAAGACAGCACAGCAGTATGTGAGAAAGAGGAGGGAAGGGGAGAGAGACTAGACCAATATCCCTCATGAATATAAATGTAACAATCCTTAACAAATATTAGCAAATAGATTTCAACACAGAATTATATACCATGACCTAGTGGTATTTATTCCTGGGATAAAGAGCTGGTTCCACATTCAAAAATCAATCAATATAATCCACCATATTAACTGGCTAAATTTAAAAATTCACATAATCCTATTAACTGATGCAGAAAAATCACTTGACAAAATGCAACATATATTTATAAAAAAATTCTTAGAAAATTAAGAATAAGGTTAACTTCCTCAAATGGATAAAGTAAAACTAGTATGCATTATATAGCATGTAATATTCTATAATGCTTGATTGTGCGATGACTGGGTGCTGTTCTCCTGAGATCCAGAGCGAAGCAAAGATGCTCTCTCTTTTACTCCACTTTGCGATGCCCTGGTAGCCAGGCAGAGTGACACCCTCTCCAACAGTCTATTTGGCAATGCCCTAGGAGCCAGGCAGAGTGCTGCAGTCTGCAGCCCCAACTGCTCAGGGGATGGAAACAGAAAGAAAATTTGAAATTACATGTTCAAGAGCAACCTGGGCAAGATAGAGAGGCCCCAACTGAAACAAGGAAGTACGGGAACAAATGCCAAAATGCCGTGCCGCAGAAGGTTATAGCCAGTACAAAAAGGCTCACTAAGAGGGAGGAAAACACACCTCTGCTTTACAGACAACATGAGTCAGCAAGACGGCTGAGTTGGTGAAGACACTTGATACCAAACCTAACTATTCAGGTCCACAGGTCAGGAGAGACCTGATTCCCACAAGTTATCTCCTGACCTCAAGTATGCATGTGCCCCCCCCAACACACACACATACAATAAATGTAAAGGAGAATTCACATGCTAATCCTATTGTGACTATGGTTGAGACCAGCTAGAAGCTAGTGTTAACAAACTCAAAACACATGCAAGGAGAGCGCTAGTAAATGGAGCTGAAGGTAACAAGGAAGAAAACCCTAAACATACAAATC
Source organism: Bramus lutescens (assembly GCA_001685075.1). Taxonomy (NCBI): domain Eukaryota; kingdom Metazoa; phylum Chordata; class Mammalia; order Rodentia; family Cricetidae; genus Bramus; species Bramus lutescens. Next base: position 289,785 of record LOEQ01002890.1, on the reverse strand, counting down.
TATTTCAAGGGTCTTAAGGAGGCCAACCCCCAATCTGAAGCCTGGCATTTAAGAAAATCTAATTGATATAGATGAGTTAATCAGCCATCTATTTTACTATATATATTTTATACAAAAATGCCAGCCTCAATAGATTTCTTTGAATTCTTAAGCATTTTGAGAACAATGTTTTAATTTAAAAGGGTTAAGGATCAATTAAAATCACATTAAACATGAAGCAATGTAACTGGGAATAGTAACTCAGGTCTCTAACCATAACATTCTGGAGGATGAGGCAGGATTGTCATGAGTCTAAAGTCAAATTGGGCTGAGTTCAAAACTAACCTGGGCTACAGAATGAGATCTTGTCTTAAAAATCAGGCAACAACTCAAGAAAATAAATGACTGACTGAGTCCTCATTTCAGACAGCTAGAACTCAAATGAGGTTGGATTTTACTTTTTTAAATAAAACCTTGTCGCCAGCAGTAACTCTGGAAAACCTATGTGTGACAAGTTTTCCCCTCCTGACTACAAATTCTAATTCACCGATTCCTTCTTGCATGGTACTCTTTGGATGGAACTGTTTGAAACACACATGTTGAAAACAGCAGTCCTTCAGGTAGACCTACATCGGCGTAGTCAGAGTTTGGTGAGAGCTTCTACTCATCCAGGACGCTAAGGGCTCAGCAAAGACTCCTTCCCTGCCTTCAAAGGGTTTTAAAAAATAAATCTAAGGGTGAGACTGGAAAAGACCAAACACACAAAAGCATTTATTTACAGCAAAGCAAAGAACCAGTGGACTGAAATGTTGTCTGGAGCAGAAGCAGGCAGCGGCTTGTTCTCACTGGAGTGTGTCTGCTCGCGCAGGGAAGGTAGTTTCCAGCCTGGTCCCTAAGACCTGCAGATGAGACGCTTCAGTACTGTAGTTGGGTTCTTCAACAGGAGCCGTTCACTCTGTTCCCAGCCTCTCTCTCTCTTCCTCCCC
>LOEQ01002890.1:276538-288074 GCA_001685075.1 Bramus lutescens | reverse complement strand
GCTCCAGCCCGGTGCCGCCCTCTCCTTGGCCCGCAGCAATGGGAGTACCGCAGCCCTGGATTCCCGCTGGGCCAAAGCCAAGAGCCCGGTTGGGGGTCTGTCCCTGAGGTTCTGTGCTCCACCCACTGCCACACAGCTACGGGTTTAAATGGAGAAAATTAAGTAAACCTTGCCCTGGTAGATTAAGATGGACTTTGAAAATGTGTGAATTCTCTTGTGGCCTTGCTTGGGGGTTTTACAGTGCCTAAGTGCTGGGAATCATGGAAAATAAAAAGAATCAGAGTTCCCAAAAGAGCTTAAAACTGAACAGGAAAGAAAGGACCAGCCAGGGGCATTTCCTTCCATTGCTGAGTGCTGCCGGACAGTGCCTATAGGACTCTGGCTCAGGAGACAACTGGCGCAAAGGAATAGATATTCAGGGTCCTACATCCTTCTTTGGGGTCCATTAAAGAGTGTCCTCAAGGAGGCTAAAAATGAGTTGCACTCATTTCGGTATCCCTAGCCTTCAGTATCCCTCAGAAGTTATTAAGGACTGGAGAATGTCCGTACAACAATAACGGCGCCAGAGCAAACAGGGTTGGACAGAGGTTTGAGTGAAAACAGAATGTCCTTGAATACATGAACGTCTTGTTGGGTGGTGTACAAGGTAGTGACACAATGTTTCTGGAGGTGTGGCTTAACTGTTAGAGAAGATGTCCTTAAATGTGCCTTTTGGCCACCCTGGGGACCTTTTTTTCCCTGTGATTATGAAATGAAGAGGCTTGGAGAGATAGTCCTTCAAGACTTCTAAGGTTTTATGAGTCTATCTAAAATTGGATAGGTTTATCAGCCTTTTTGTCGCCTTGCGGCAGTGATCCGTGCCTTTAATCCCAGCACTCAGGAGGCAGAGGCAGGCGGATCTCTGAGTTCAAGGCCAGCCTGGTCTACAAGAGCTAGTTTCAGAGCAGGATCCAACGCTACGGAAAAACCTTGTCTCGAAAGAAACAAACATAAAAACCCTGAAATTTGTGTTTGCTAAGTGTAACATTCATTCACTGCACAAGCAGTTCAGAGCCCCCCTCCCCTACCCCCAGCCCCGTGAATGGTGTACCTTAGAGCTTTGGATTTAAAGTTCCTCAAAAAACTGAATTATCAAATCACCATATGTATTATGGTGATTTGTTAAAATACCTGTTGCTGTGATAAAACACTATGACCAAGGCAACTTACAAAAGGAAGTTTGTTTGGGCTTATGGTTTGAGAGAGGTAGGAGCCCATCATGAGGTGGAGGAACAAGGCAACAAGAGCGGTAATAGTGACTGGAGCAAAAAGCTGAAGCTCACATCTCTGTGCAAAGCAGAGAGAGCAAACTAGAAATGGTTCAGGTCTTTAAATCTCAAAACCCACCACCAGTGGCATACTTCCTCCAATAAAGCCACACCTCCTAAGCCTCCTGAAACAGTGCCACCAACTGGGGTCCATGTCTTGAAATACATGAACTTATGAGGGACATTCTTTTTTTTTTTCTTTCTGTTTTTGGTTTTTTGAGACAGAATTTCTCTGTGTAGCCCTGCCTGTCCTGGAACTTGCTCTGTAGAATAGGTTTGCCTTGAACTCACAGAGCTCCACCTGACTCTGCCTCCCAAGTGCTGGGATAAAGGCATGTGCCACCATGCCTGACTCAGCCAGACATTCTTATTCTAAGGAACACACCATATGGCTCAGTTACACCATTCCCAAATGTATACCCAAAAGAATCAGCATGCCACAGAGATGCTCACATCATGTTTACTGCTGTACTAGTAATGCTAGATAATAAATGAAACCAGCCTAGATGTTCACCACCAGATGAATGAATAAGGGAAACATTGTAAATATGTACCATGAAATGTTATTCAGCTGTAAGGAATGAAATTAGGACATTGAATCTAGGGCTGTAAGAAACTGGACCAATGCAGGAGATTAACATGTAAAATGAGCTAACCCAGACCCAGAAGAACAAATGTTACATGTTCTTTTTGGTTTGCAGGATGTACATTTAAGCAAGTGGTGTGTGTGTGCATGTGTGTGCCTGTGTGTGCGTGCATGCGTAGGATATGAATGTCGTAAGAATACCCTGAAAGGGGAAGGATAGACATAAACAGGAGCGGGAGAGAAGTAGAGATGGTAAGGAAATACATGCAACATGAAAGCAGAGTGGGGGTAGCAATTAGGTGGGAGAGGGGATAACCGAGACAGGGTGAGGGGGGAACAATGGAGGACAGTGGAGGAGGGGAGCAAAAAATAAATAAATTATGATCTCATCTATGTTGGAAAATATCATACTAAAAATTATTATTTTGCATACTTAATTTAAAAACGTAAAAGATTTATAGAAAAGGAGCTGGAGAGATGGCTCAGAGGTTAAGAGTATTGCCTACTTTTCCAAAGGTCCTGAGTTCAATTCCCAGCAACCACATGGTGGCTCACAACCATCTGTAATGGGGTTTGGCGCCCTCTTCTGGCCTGCAGGCATACACACACAGACAGAATATTGTATATATAATAAATAGATAAATAAATAAATATTTTTTAAAAAGAGTTATATAATATCTCTGAACTATTATAATTTAAAGATATTCATGTAGGAAATAATTTAGAAAGCAAAATAAATAAATAAATCCTTTACCGTCCTGTTCCATCTAAAAGTTTGCAATGCATTCAAGTTACCAACTCACCCAAGCGTCTGGTTGAGAGCAGGGCTTGGGATTCTGCATCTCTGGACCACACTTTGGGAAAAGAGGATCCTGACATCAAAATCCCAAAGGATAAGACAGATGGGAAGTGAACGCCTGTGGAGAAAGCAAGCTGGCGCCAGGTGACAGCGCCCGGGAGGGAACCAAGAGGATGAACAAGCTTTGCGGAGAAGAAATGGCAACGTGATTGTATTCCTTTTACTTTGATCGATGACTATCTGGAAATTACAAGGGATGGCATTAGATATCTGCTGGCGGGAGCAAGACAGTGAGCCAGAGGACTGAAGAGTTTCAGAAGAAAACTGTAAAGTCTGCCAGTCCTAACAAAATTAGTGTGAGTGAGGAAAACGAGCGGGCATGTCATTTCTTTAGATGATGGCCACGTTCACAGAAAAAGCCAAATGTGAAAGGTTTTGATTGATTGAACAAATCTTCCTGTGGCTTGGACATGAAATATCCCAAACAGGCTCATGGTATGAGCTTGAGGTCCCCAGCTGAGCACTATCTGAAATGTTGTGGGACCCTTAAGGGGAGGGGCCTCTCAGGAGGAAGTGGATGAGTAGAGGCGGGGCCTTGAGGTTTTTCTAGCCCTGCATCACTTCCTACCCAATCCTTGCTTTTTGAGAATACACACAATCTGACCATCTGCCTCATGCTCCTGTCTCGGTGCCCCTACTGCTCCCGCCGCCCCCCACCCCCACACACAACATGATGGACTGTTTCACTTGGAACAGAAAACCAAAATAATCCTCTTCTCATTTAATTGCGTTTGTCAGATTATATACAGTGGTAGCAGTGAGAACCATAACTACCACATCCCTTAGAGGTGTTAGTCCAGCTTTGTAATTTTGTAGCAAATGACTGATACTTTTCATTTATAAAGAGTACACGTTTGTTTTGCCTCACAGTATGAAGATTTCAGCCCCATGGTGCATTTCACCTCCTTGCTTTGGGGCCTGTGTGAAACACCATAACACAATGAAGTCCAAACTGTGGAGCCAAGATGCTCACCTCACGGTGGGGACAAGACAAAAAGAAAAGATAAGGGTCTCCCAACCTTAATTCAGATCATGCCCCGATGACCCAAAACCCACCAGAAGGCCCCACCCTTTAAAGGTCAGCCTGCTTCCTGGGAATGCCAGGTACCTTTAACACAAAAGCTTTAGGCGAACATTGCAGATCAAAACTACAACAGAGCAAAAACAGTGTCCTTGATGGAAAAAGGTTAAATGAACCTCATGGAACCTTGGTGTGACTGCAGGATGCTTTGCTGTTGTTCAACTTGGTTTTATCTTTGCTTTTATAATCTAATTCAAAAATTTAAGTTTTGATTATGTTGGATAATGTTCTTGTACACTGTAAAGATTTGTCACTCATATTGGTTTAATAAAATGCTGATTGGCCAGTAGTCAATCAGGAAGTATAGGCAGGGCGACCAGACTAGGAGAATTCTGGGAAGAGGAAAGGCAGAGAGTCTCTCACCAGCCAGAGGAAACAAGATAAGAATGCCTTATTGAGAAAAGGTACCAGGTCACGTGGCTAAACATAGACAAGAATTATGGGTTAATTTAAATTGTACGTGCTAGTTAATAATAAGCCTGAGCAATAAGCCAGACAGTTTATAATTAATATAAGTCTCTGTGTGTTTCTTTGGGGTTAAATGGCTGCAGGACTGGTGGGACAAAAACTTCTGTTTACAAATACAAGTGAAAATATTAGGGGAGAATGAAACAGAGAGAAAGAAGGGAAGAGAAGCAAACAGAAAGAATGGATCTGTAGGAAGCAATATTAAGAGTTCAAGTGTGGAATTTGGGGTATGGTCTAGACTAGGGAAATGAGGAAATAAGAGTTTAATCTGAAAAAAGTTATAGTCACACCAATTATAATAACCATAACCAGCTAAGACATCTTTTCTCGTAAAGTAACAAAAACGACTTTTCTCCATCCTTATGGCCTAGCCCACTGTCTTCTAACCTTAGCTTCATCTGTAGCAGCATCCCTATGGTTTTATAAACAGGAATGCCCAGGCTCAACCATGCAAGAATTTCCTCAGCATAGCTGAGAGCAGAGCCCTAGCATCAGTATGTTTAAAGGCTCCCCAGGTGAATCTAATGTGCAGGCAGTGTTAAGAGCCACTGAGCTCATATACTGTCTCCAGCTCATTTCATGGCTTCATTTCTACCCTCTGAACACCGTCCCCCTTGTTAGATATTATGGGAGGACTGGGCCATTTAAATCTTTGTGCGTTTTATGCTGAATTTTGATGGAGTCCAGCACATTCTGTGAGTTCAATATCTTGCATCCCTTATTAACTGTCAATAGCTTAATCATGGCCATATCCAGTATATTGCCCTATCTCTCAATAAAAAAAGAAGAAAAATAGTGATTTGGTACATTATTGTGTGGAAATGATAAACCTGGTTTTATGAACCTCATGTAACACTTGTGTGACTGCATAATGGCTTGCCATTGTTTGACTTGATTTTTTTTTTCATGGTGACTCAGGCCTGTAATCTCAACCCTAAGAAGGGAGCAAGAGGAGAATGGCTAAGAGTTCCAGGTCAGCCTGGGCTACACAGTGAGTTCCAACTCAGTTTACAGGATAAGATCCTGTCTCAGACATTCAAAGTAATAGTAATTATCAATAACAATCACCTACTTGAACAACCATTTGGGGATTAAATCTGAAGGAAGAGGCAAGTACTTAAAACAGGCATTGCTCTCAGAACTTTTCACTGGAGCCATCTTTCAGAAGTCAAGTTTGTCACTTGTTACTAACAGAATAAAGAATTCTGAAAGTGAGTTATACTGCTTGATTTTTCTCTAACAATTGACTTGGAAACCTTTGTCGATTTCTTTCATTTCTCTAAAATAGATTGAATACCTATGGCGTGTTAGACACTTTTTCAGATGTGAGGATGCTGGTGGGGTGGGTGGGGAGGGCTTTCTTTACTCAAAGAGAGAAAGGTAAGTGCAGTGAAATTCAGTGGGTCCAAGTTTTAGTTAGGTTTTGGGAAAGGCCCTTGTCTTTCCCTGTCTTCGGTACAGGCACGTTTCATTGGTGCTGTTTCAAAGTCCATTCATGGATTGAATATTTTAATAACTAACGACTTCAAATGATACAAGACTAAATAAAACCATTCATCTTCTCATGCTTCCTTTCCATCTGCCTAATTTCCCACTCCCACCCACAGAAGTCACTGTGGTTTCTTTCTTGAGTATCTTCCTGGATTATTTTTGTGGCAACTCAAATTCAACTACAAATATATTCTCTTTTTTTGGGGCACTATTCTCTGTCTGTTTTTCATTCAGAAATATTGGAGGAGCATCCTTCTTTCTCCATACACCTGAAACCTCTAGAAGAGCAGCCAGTGCCATCTCGGCCATCTCTCCATCCCCTTCCAATATCTTATTGCAAAACTGCCTGGTTAATCTCAGATGTGTCACTTTGGCACACACACATTCAGTTTATCTGAAAGCTAAGCCTCTGTGGGTGTAGTTCAGTTACTGCACCTTCTAAAGATCTTGTGATAATGTTTTCAGTGATTTCTTTCAAATGTATTCCAGGCAGACAATTCCTAGGTTGAACTATAGAAATATTTTAAGGTCTTCTTAGGTATTTACTGACTCATTACTGACTAGAAAGTACTGTCTTAGTTAGGGTTTCTATTGTTGTGAAGAGACATCTTGGCCATGGCAACTCTTATAAAGGGAAATGTTTAATTGGGGCTGGCTTACAGTTTCAGAGGTTTAGTCCATTATCTTCATGATGGTGTGTAGACTGACATGGTGCTGGAGAAGGAGCTGAGAGTTCTACATCTGGATCTACAGGCAACAGGAAGTAAACTGTATCCACACTGGGTGCCGCTTGAGCATATGAGACCTCAAAGCCTTCCCCCACAGTGACACACTTCCAATAACAAGGCCACACCTACTCCAGTAAGGCTACGCCTCCTAATAGCACCAGGCTCTATAGGCCAACATTCAAATGTAAGAGTCTTTGGGGCCATACCTATTCAAACCACCACAATTCCCAATTCATCTTCTCTCTTGCATAGTATACATTATCTATTCACTGATGATTGTAAATGCTGGAAAAACATACCATCCTTCTGTCAAATAACCTATGTTTGCACTAAAAGTAGACAATTATAGACCTAATGTTATAGGTGCTTTTTATAGTCTGAACTTTACCATTTTTATTAGAAATTATATAATTTACTTATTAGAAATTATATATTAGGGACTTGCTTAATCATTTCTTGTACAATTTTGAAGAGTTTTAATTTTTCTATTCAATTTATAACAAATTAATATTTTTAACAATAATAATGACTTATGCTTATTAAGCCCTTATGTGTTACAGATGCTGGGCCATATATTCTTAATGGATCCTGTGGATTGTGGAATGTTTATGTGAGTTTGGTATGTGTCTTTAATTCTGTTTTAAGGCCATTTCCTTAAAAAAATAAAGAAACTTTTAAGATTATATAATAAATTAATACAGTTTTGTTTGATTTCATGTACAAAAACTAAGTCACCCTAAAATTAGATTAGCATGCTAGTTCCCATAGACATTCTAATAACTTTTTAAACCGAAATTAATCACTTAGTATTTCTAAATAGCCACCTACAGTGTGACATTTACAAAAACAGTTGGAGCTAGAGATGTAGTTTGATGTGGGATGCCCTTCTGTATATGTGTTTGTAGGCAGAGACTGCTTGTTCGTTCCTGGCTGTCCAGACCTGAATAATCACACGGAAACTATATTAATTACAAAACTGCTTGGTTGATATCTTAGGCACATTCCTAGCTACCTCTTACGTCTTAAATCAATCCATTTCTACTAATCTATGTATCGGCGCAAGGCTGTGGCTTATTGGTAAGGATCCGGCATCTGTCTCCTACWTGGCAGCTACATGGCGTCCCTTCAACTCTGTCTACTCTCTCTGTACATCTCTCTTCAGATTTTCTGCCCAGCTTTACCCTGTTAAACCATTGGCTGAAAGCAGCTTCTTTATGAACTAATAACAACAAAACATATTCAGAGTATACAGAGGGGTATCGCACATTGTGTGTTGCTTTTATTGGTTAATGAATGAAACTATTTTGACCAATGGCTTCCTGTGGGATTATTCAGGTCTAGGCAGCCGGGAAACGAAAGTGCAATCTCTGACTACAGTAGTTCAGTCATGGAGCAGTTGCCTAGGATGTATAGAGCCCTGGGTTCTAGCCCCAACGTCACAGAAGAAAAAGAGTGAGAAGAATGGAGGAAAACAAGAAACGGAAAAATCAGCTGTACCCGTGTGTTGCGATGTACAGACCAGGATGACCTGAAACTCACTATGTAGTCCAGGCTGACCTTGAACTCACAGCAGCCTCCCAAGTGCTGGAACTACAGGCATGAGCCACCATACTAGCTAATGTCTTCATTATAAAACTACTTTTACAAATATAGATAGCTAGCAATGGAGAAAATTAAGGTTACCCATGATTCCCTTAACCTGAGACAATCTCTGCCAGCATCTAGAGCAAATCTCTGTGAGTTTGCTACATATAATTACATCAGTACACACATGATATTGTGGGGTTTCGCTTGTTTTTACAAAAATAGCATTATTATACCATGCATATATTTTGTAACCTGCTTTTTGTTCCTTGATAGCTACATAGAGTGACTGGCTCCCTCTTTTGTCACTTTTGTGCCCACTTCCTCGTGACCATCTATGAAAGGGAAAAAGACTCTATTGATGGCCCTTCCCCTCTTATTGGTGTGCAGAAGCTTTCTAGTAGAGTTCTTGCCTGCTCCTGTTCATCAGCTCAGTTTCCTGAAGCAGCTAATCCCATTGTTCCTCAGAGACATCATTTCTTCAAGGGCATACCTGCCCGTGAGGAGAGACTAGCAAGAATGCCAAGGATTTTCCTGCCTTAAGGGAGACAACTCAAAAGAAAACAGACCACTTTCTGTGCCAGGCATGGTTTGAAATAGTCTGCTGACCTGGGTATCTCCACAGCTTGCTTTCCGAGCTCCTGTCTTCCCACTAACCCAGCCTTCTGTGCTCCATCCTTGGCAGCATTTTTAACTTATGCCCATATTTATTTCTTAACAAAATTGAGAGCATAATTGGATCTTCCACAGAGCTAACCTCACGTTTATTCTAGCTGCTACACAGGGTTAGACGGGTCTATCAATTATGAATGTCTTTGTGTGTGCAGAGGCAATGGTGGAGCAGTGGTAAGCTTACCTTCTTCTGGAGACTTATCCTTATAAATAAATAATGAGATGTTTCTCTGAGATGCCTTCAGCAAAGGCAGGAGGGGTGGGGGGTTTCCTTCTAGATATTAAGTGTAAAATCTGAATGGACAGCTCAGAACCCATTAGAGTTTCTGGGAAACACAAGGAAGCAAACAAAGTGACTCCAAATCTATTTCCAGACTGTGTGCATGAAATAAAATACTTCACTTAAAAATATCAAAGATATTATCATATGATGTCTCTTATGATGTGATGCTCTACTCCATCATCACCTGCCTAGTGTTACATCACAAAGCTGTGCTAAATTTAGTGACTTCATCAAGAGCTATCAAAACCAATGGAATATAGGATACATCATGAAAATGTACCATTTTCCTCTTGCTTCAGTTAATTGATATTAACCTTGCATATATTAAGCCTAGATACTAAATCAAAGAGCTCCTTGAAATAGTAGGCTCCTGAGCTGGCCATTTGCTGGATAAGGGATTGCAAGGGTAGAAAATGCTTTGTGGTTACCACTAGGGGGCAAATAGCCTCTTGGACTTCACTTTGACCAAAGGATCTCTCTGCCCAGCTAGCCAGTTTTCATGTCTCAAGTGACGTGCTTTTAAATCTTGCATTACCAACTCTTGATCAACCTACAGGCGTAGCAAGCAAGACCTCTGTGCTAACGCAACATCTAAATGTCTCTCCTTTCCCTCCCCTTTTGGAAGATAGATTTCTTTCCTGAGTACACGGACTGCAGACCTCCCCTGCCCAATCTGCTCTCTTCTAGCAATTGAGGCCTTGGACTGCAGCAAGGTGGCCTTCGAACACTGCTACTCTCCTTCCTTTTAGACCTTAGAATGACACACAAACGCCTTCCTTCCTCCTTCATTTCTGAATACTTTTCAGGGCTTCCTGCCACTCCCAGCTCAGACTTGCAGGCTGTTCCTAGAGCCCAGTTATTCTACGTGTTCCCATCTTTACTAAGGCTGTGGCTTCTCTCTCGAATTGAAAACTCAGTTCAAAGTCTAGTCTCTGCTGCTCCCTCTCCCCCACTCCACCGCTTTCCTTTTCTGAAACAGTACATTTAGATCTTGTGCCTTCACCCTCCTCCATGATAACTCTGCCATTACCGTTACAGCCACCAGAATATGAACATTCGCTGTGCTTTGAAATACATGCTCAACTACTGTTTCTTTGCTATAGACCCATGGAGAATCAGCCAAGAGTTCTAGAAACAGAATAGAAGACAAGAGGACCCTCTCCTCCCTGGGAATCAGTGACTGAGAGCTATGAACCTTAAAAACAGTCTTTCTGCCTTTCAGAAAGAAGGTAGGAGGTGTCTCTGAATAAAAATGTGGGGTTTGTTGCTGGTTAAAAAAAAAAGCAATTGTGGCTGGGCAGTGGTTGCCTAGGCCTTTAATCCCAGCACTCAGGAGGCAGAGGCAGCAAAATCTCTGAGTTTGAGGTCAGGCTGCTTTACAGAGTTCCAGGACAGCCAGAGCTACACAGAGAAAACCTGTCTCAATAAAAAGCATTTGGGAATTTTGATCCACAGGAGGTGGGTGTTTGAAAGTTGTATACCTTTTGAAGGGGAAATCATGACTCAAAGATGGGCAAGTGGTACCAAGTGGCAGCTACCAGGCAGGGAGCCTTGGAGAAAAGCCACAGCACAGGCACTGTTGTTGGAGGTGGCCTCACCAGCGGGTTCTCTGCTTGAGTGGGTGTTTCTATTTGAGCTCATGTTCTGAATTTTTCAGCCCCAGATTGTAGTTCCATTTTGGTAGGTTCTGGAAACCTTACAGGTTGGACTACCAAACTCCATGAAGTACTTCACCAGAAACACATCCTAGAGAATTTTTTGTATCTGGCTCTTACTCCCTCCTCTCCTTCTGCTTCCTTTTATGGTCAGGTGAATAACAGTACTCCTGCCACCATGATATTCTTCCTACATACCCTGGGGCCAAGACCATGAACAAAACCCTCCAAAACTATGAGCCAAAACATGAGTGTCTCCTTCATGTTCCTTCAGACACTGTAGTTACAGCATCAAGATGTCTAATAAAGTGGGAATTCTACCTCCACAAGAAAAACAACCACCAAATAAGGTTCAAGACCCATGATCAAGTTCTTTATTCCATTTTTTTTTGGGGGGGGGAACCAAACTCTTCAACACTGCCAAGGGAAATCAGGAGACACTCATTAGATAAGAGGACTATTAAGGAGAAATGAAAACTAAAATGCAATGTGCTCTTCTAGATGGACTCTGGGACAGAACAAGGGCATTGAGGGGAGACTAAGGGAATCTAAATGAGGCAGAGCCCTCAGTTCCTAACATGCTAGTTCATTAGCGCTAATTACACATACCACGCTAAAGAAAGATGTTGGTAGTCATGATCAAATAAATACAGAGTGCATGGGATCTCTATCTTTACAGCATCTCCACAAGCTGAAAATGGTTTTTTATTTGTCTGTTTTTTATTATTAAAAATTTCCACCTCCTCCCCTCCTCCCGTTTCCCTCCCACTCCCCCCACTCCCCCTCCTCCTCTCTCTCCAGTCCAAAGAGCAGTCAGGGTTC
>LOEQ01002890.1:256179-275534 GCA_001685075.1 Bramus lutescens | reverse complement strand
CATAGAACCCCAGTAGCACAGACAATAAGGGCAACATTAAATAAATGGGACCTTCTGAAACTGAGAAGCTCCTGTAATGCAAAGGACACTGTTATTAAGACAAAAAGGCAACCTACTGAATGGGAGAAGATCTTCACCAACCTCACATGAGACAATGGTCTGATCTCCAAAATATATAAAGAACTCAAGAACCTAGACATTAAAACTCTAATTAACCCAATTAAAAAATGGGGTACTGAACTGAAGAGAGAATTCTCAAAAGAAGAAGTTCAAATGGCCAAAAGACACTTAAGGTCATGCTCAACCTCCTGAAAACTGTTTTTAAAAAGAGGAGGATGAGGAGGGGGAAAGAAGGAAGGAGGGAAGAACAAGAACAAAGAGAATGGAAAGAATAAGGACACGGAGTGGCCTGGAAGACATCGCCTTCAAAGACCTTATGGCGCTGGAAGGGCTCGGGACACCTCACCCCAAACCCTTCTCCAGCTTAGGGACTGAGGCACTCTCACAACTGGATCTCCAGTTCCAAGAGCTTGTTTTAGCATTTGAAAATAATATTATAGGCTGGGGAGCTTGGTAAAATGTTCACCCTACAAGCATGAGGACCTGAATTCAATCCCCAGATCCCATGTAGAAATGCCAGACATGGTAGTGTGTGCTTGTTATCCCAGGACTAAGGAGGCAGAGATAGGAATTCCTGGGGCTCACTGGCCAGCCAGTCTATCCTAACTGGTGAGCTCCCAGGCAATGAGAGACCCTGTCTTAAAAGAAGTGCATTATAATCTGAAAATGACGTGGGAGGTTGTCCTCTGGCCTCTGTATGCAAACCCACACATACACATGTATATGAGCATGTGAACCCACACATATCCAAACTTATACACATAGTCACACATTAAAAATGAAAGAATGTTGTATGACAAAATCTTAATCTAAATGCAGAAAATATCACTTAATTCCACCAGGACCATATTTTCCCCTGAAGTTAACCTAGAGGAAAAGCCTCCTTATTAAAAAAAAAAATTGTTAAAGTCAAGGCCGAATATACACAAAGATCAAGTATGTATGATATGAATAGTTGAAAGGAAAGAACAGAGGCTCAATTTCTTTTTCATCGGACAAAAAGGAAACACTGAATTTTTGTGACTGCTGCTGTTTGAAGAGCATAGACTAAGGTGGAACTGCTCATATACTTGGGCTGAGCGTTTATCTCATGGAAATCCCTTGACCACCGGCAGTGTAGACAACATCTCCCCTGCGAGGGGGGTTTCAGAGCAATCAATACAAACACTGCAACTCTCAGTTTTCGCATTTCTGATATTTGTCTTCAACATGGTAAAGTCTGGTAAAGATTTAGACTTTTAAAAAAGAAACTGTTGAAGAGAGGAAAGAGATGACTGCCATGTTTAAGGAGAGCTTGGTGCCTGACTGTATGTCAATGCAGTGTTAAATGGGTCATCAGATATTTTCATTCTGAAGGTTTCTCTTGGTTCATTATTACCATTTCTAGTTCTCTGCATGCTAGTGTAATTCTAATTGTGGGGTGTGTGTGTGTGTGTGTGTGTGTGTGTGTGTGTGTGTATGCATATGTCTACCTTGATGTCAGTCCTCAGTGACCTGGACCTCACCAAGCAGGCTAGACTGGCCGGCCATCTGTCTTCACTTTCCCAGTACAGGGATTGCAACTGTGTGCTCAAAGCCTGGCTTTTTACTGGGTGCCAAGGATCTGAACCCAGCCCTTCCTGCTTGTGTGACAAACACAACTGAACCATCTCTCCAATTCTATAATTGTAATATCTTAAAAAATAACTTTAATGCCCGTTCTTTCAAAGCTCCATTATCTTGATCTCACTGTGAATCTGTTTGTGTTGTCCATTTTTATTTGGTTTTTAGTCAGATTCTGTCTTCTTGTTTGCATGGTTCTTTCCTACTGCCTGAAATTCTATGTGGGTATTGGCAAGAGAATCAGTATGGCATAGCCTCTCTGCAGAGAAAATATGCACATGATTTTGTCAGACAGCGAGGCTGAGGGCACAGGACCTGAGAACACCTCAATCCAGGGATCACAGTCACGTAGGGTGCGGAATAACATCTGATCTCCTCCTCATTCAGGGAGGCCTTTAGTGGCCTCCAGTACTGGGGTTGCTCACGCCATTAGTGTCCACTCCTCTCTTTAGTTTTCTTCACCTGGATTACAGCTTTCAGACTCAGCAGCCACCTTCAGGGAAAAAGCGAACCCAGATTCCAGCCTCATCTCAGCCATTGCTTGCTTCCTCTGAAACTCAGGTTGAGATTTGATCCCTAAGGTAAGAGTGACAACAGGCTGAGGGCTTTTTAAGGAAATCAAGATATCTTTACGGCAGTGGGTTTGTCACAGAAATATTGGGCTGCCCTAAAGCACAGCCCCTTCTTGTAGTTTGCCTCCTCCGCGTGTGGCCCCGTGCCCTGTGTCTGATCATGAGCTCAAAATGACACCAAACCTTCACTGGAAGATTTACAGCTGCCAGCATGATGCTCTTGAACTTTCCAGCTTCCCGAACTTGAACACAACTAAATTTCTATGATTATAAATCTCCAGTCTCAGATATTGTGGTATAGCCACAGAAAACCAAGACAGTCTGCGTGGATATTTATCAGGTGCATAGCTCCATTTCTCCCGCTGTCTTCGTGGCTTTGCAACAGTGTTTAATTTGGAGGCTGTTTCTGCTCCTATTATTATTGTTGTTTAATATTTAATCATCTCCTCTAGCTATTCACCATGGTCTAAACGCATGGAATTTCATTGGTGGAAAAGATTAGGCCCACACATTATCCATTACTTTTATTTACTGTCAATAAAAACCCCGGTAATTGAACAACAATAACCAAGCCCAAGATACTTTTTTATGTCATAAAACTTAGATAACCCAGGATGGGCTGAGGTTTGGCCTGTAAAATTCTTACCTTGAAAACATGAGGACCTGAGTTTGAAGCCCCAGACCCCACTTTCACAAACCAGACATGGAGGTTTGTGCTTGTAACTGCCATGCTGAGAAAGTGGAGTTCACTGGCCAGCTGGCCAAGCCTATTTGTAAGTTTCAGGCCTACAAGAGACCCAGTTTCAAAAAATTAACATGAATAGTGTCTGAGAAGACCTGAGGTTGACCTCAGACTTCCATCCTCACACACACACATACAAACATACACACTCACATACACATTCACACACATGTGCACATGTACATGTATATAAACACACACATACATGCACACAGAGATAGAAACACACATATGTCAAAATTAGAAAACCCTCAGACATTTCTGTTTAGATACTGCAATTGGAGAATATTCCATAATTTGACTTTCACAATACACTATGAAATAAATTTGCATCCGCAGACACTTCTCTTTCAAAGTCACACATTTTAGCAGCAGAGCAACTAAGCAATTGCAATGCACATCGATCACATGAAGGCTTGTAATCTCTACTTTAACTGAAGTGCATTTCTGTATTCACGTCATCAAAAGAACAAATGGAATTTTACAAAACTTGGCTTGGCAATCACAGTTCTTCAGTCTGGGAAAAAGCAAACATTCTCAGGCTGTCTGTGACCAGCTAGTCACTCTGTTTCCCATTATGGACTATTTGAGCAGATGCCCTGCTTAGCAGCCACTGCCCTAACTGGATGAAGATGCCAAGATGAGTAGAACACAGCCCTTAACTGGAGAAAAAGAGAGAAGAAACTGCATGTCTTTAATTGTTGATACAGGCTGCAGTTGCTCAGTCTTATTATCAATAATCAAAAATTTTGATTTAGTCAGAAAGAAGTGTGTCGCCAGGTGGTGGTGGCGCCTGCCTTTAATCCCAGCACTCAGGAAGCAGAGGCAGAGACAGATGGATCTCTGTAAATTTGAGGCCAGCCTGGTCTTTAAGAGCTAGTTCCAGGACAGGTTCCAAAGCTACAGAGAAACCCTGTCTTGAAAAACCAAAACAACAAAACAAAACAAGAGAGAGAGAAAGAGACAGAGAGAGAGAGAGAGAGAGAGAGAGAGAGAGAGAGAGAGAGAGAAAGAGAGGTCACTAGAGGGACTCAGCTGTTGAGAGTGCACACTGCTCTTGCAGAGAACCAGAGTTCAGTTTCCAGCACCCACATCATCTGGCTTATGGCTCCCTTAAACTCCAGGGCATCTCATGCCTCTGCCCTCCTTGCATTGCATACACTAGCACATACATACACACATATACATAATGAAAAATGAAATAAAATCTTCTTTAAAAAGAGAGATGTTTATGTATGCAAACTGCATTAAAATAATCAGTTACGCAACTGACCTCAATCACAGCATCTCACTATAGTTGGGAGATAGACATGAAAAACAGTCATACCACACTCCATGATATTATAGTTGAGTTACAGACACAGAGCTATGGGGATAAGTGGCTAGGTATGTCTCAGCATGAATAGGGGAGAAGTGGGGGGTCTCAGCAGGAGGGGGAAAGAAGTAGGGGTGCCTAAGCAGGAGTGGGGCAGACGCCTCTTCAGGAGAATAAACATTTCAGCCTACTCTTAGAAGGACTATTTAAATATTGGTAAAGCAAAACACAGGAATATATCTTTACAAGCTTCACCCTAAACCAGTGATCCCCAAATGTGCCCTCTTGCTTCCCTGCCTCACAGCTGTTCTCACGTGATCCACACTCATCTTCTCGAAGTGCATAGGTTGTCATTCATGCCCCATCTTCGTGGTGAATCCGGATCCAAGGCCTTGCCCACTCTAAGGCCACCCACATGTCTACTCCTCCTCCCTGCTGTGCTTCCCAGGGGGGCATTTGCTATAGCCAGACAGGAACCCTCATTCACTCATCACTCACGTGGCCACAGTTCAAGGGTAATGGAATGATCTGGAGAGAGGCAAGGTACCACCTACGAATGAAGGATATCTATTTCTCAGAATTTTATATACTCACTCTCTCTGACACGTTGCTGCCAAGTCTCTCAGAGATACTGCCCATCATTTGAGACTAGGAGATCATCACAGTTAACGGTTTTGTTGACATAAATTGGTTTGCTGGATCATAAGATGCTTTGACCAAAGTACTGGAAGTTTCTATGCAATTATACAAAGCGAAATGTAATAAATAATAGCTCTAGCCTTTAAAGCTCATTTATGGCTTACATTTGTGATGTTTTCACTTATTCTTTTGGGCTATAAATCTCAAATACTATATCATGGACCTTCACAGATTTAACTGTGGTTCTACTTTAAAAAAAAATCAGGAATGAAAAATACAAAAACAATTTCAAATCCTTATTTGAAGAAATGTACCAGTCAAAAAATGTCTGACTGTGATGGTACATGCCTATCAATCTCAGCAACTTTTGAGGCTGAGGCAGGAGGATTGCTGGGCATTAAAGACCAGCCTGGGATACAGAGTGAGGCTCTGTCTCAAAAAACAAAAACAAAACAAACAACAAACAAAAAACAGAAGGGAAGAAGGAAGAACTTTTGAGTTCTGGTTTAGCTAGCACTCACACCATGAACCACAGTACATTGTAGTTCTGGATAATGTTGACACCTGGGGACACTGGACAGAGCATGAGAAAGTCTTTGTTGTCTCTTTGTAATTTCTCTGTACAACAACAAGAAAACATTTCAAACAATTATTTTTAAAAGAATGTTTAAGGATGATGAGAACTATGCTTAAAGCAAATGTTACCCACAGAAAGGTCCAGGTTCCTGGTGGCACACCCAGTGCACCTACAGCTTGACCTGTCCTGCGGGCAGAGACGTCTCTCTGCCGGGTGGGCTTCCTCACCTTCGCTCGGAGCTCTTCTCGCCTTTCTTACTGGGACTTTCATTTGTGTATCTGTTATGGGAGCAATTTGGGCATTGCTCTTATTTTATGTGCACTGTCCTTACCTAGAGCTGAGAGTCTCCACAGCCCTCGTTAAGCCGGAAAGCAGCGGGAGGGTCACTCAGAGTCCTCACATGACAGTGCTCAACAGAACAGCAACAAATAAAAGTGGCTTCTGATATAAATTAGCATTAACACTATAATAAAATAAGCACACAGGCTGGCATGACCACAGGCTTACCAAAGTATGGCCTTACAGCTAATCATCAGCACAACTGATGAACAAAGACATGTAAATAAAAACTCAGTGATGTGAAATATCAGGTCGTTTGCCCAAGTGCCTGCATGTCTATGCTATAGGGAATCTAAACTTATAGGAAAATCATAGAGTGTTCCATTCTCCTCCAAGACTACCACCTAATAAGTGAGCCTTCTTTTCCTCCGGAGCCGTCAAGAAGAGCCTTATCTGTAAGAGTGTACAAAAGTATTCTTGTAACTCAGGAGCTGGAATCCACGGCCAAAAGGAACCCGTGAGAGGAAAGACCAGCAGGAACAACCTAGCTGAGAAGTGTTTTGTGTGACTTAGATGTAGGAACAATTCAGACCCATGCCGGGTTTCTGGGTGGTAGTCAGAACTGTTTTCTGCTTATCACTGGGGGGGGGCATTCCAGATGACCTCACAGACCACCTGGCAAGCAGCTGAATATTCCATGGGTAAAGCAGAGGAGATGAAAGAGGGCAGCTGATAGGAGGAGTTTTAAATTACAGCTCTCAGGTCCCAGTGGGCAGGCTAAGAGATGCTCCTAGCACCCCAGCCACAAAGCGCTCTGCCAGCCGACTGGCTCTACAGTGTGTCTTAACCAGAGTTCTGTTGGTCCGTCAGTCCATTGACCCTATTTACAAGGGAATCCAGGAGCATACACAAGCCAAACAACGTGGGAGGGCTTTTATTTACAAACTTTGGTTTGGGGTTCTTGTTTTTTGTTTTGTTTTGTTTTTGTTTTGTTTTTCCCGTTTCTGTGGTTGTTATTGTGTTTGAGACAGGTCTCAGAATGTAACCCAGACTGGACTGTTACTAGTTAGCCCAAGCTGATCTTGAACTCCTATCCTCCCACACGCTGTGGTTGCAGTGGTGTCCCACCATGCCAGACTGTACTTGAAGCCTTTTGGGAGGACCCTTCTTCCACGTGTTGTTCTGTGTGGGAAGCAGACACATTGGGTTAGCTGTTTCAACTCTCGGGTCACTGAAAACAGAAAGACTTGAAGAAATGACTAGATGATGTTCCACCCAAACTGCCAGGTTCTCGTCCATATTTGACTGCATCAAATGGAAACCCTTCTTTCTGCCACTCAGAGGTAAGAGGTAGGTAAGTCAGCTCTCATTTCTGATGAGGTCTTTCCTGGAGAGGGAAGCTTCCAGCCTGCATCGTAACATCAGCTCCACCCACAACCTTCTCCCTTGGCTTTCTCTTCTTTTTCTCAGTGGCCATTCTTTCAACACTCCTTGGATGTTTTTCTTTTTCTCCCAAATGTATGGACACATACATACGTAATGTAGAGCTCCTTCCTTGAACAGGGAGCTCTTCTCTAGCTAAGGTCATTTTCTAGAACATGCGTAGCGAGTCAGTTATTGTTCCTGTTGCTGTAACAAAGTACTTAACAAAAGACGTCTAAGGAAGGAAAGATTTATTCTGGCTCACAGTTTGAGGGTACAGTGCGTCGTGGGAGAGATGGCACAGCAGTGGGAGCACAAAGCAGCTGGTCACACTTGTCCACAGTCAGGAAACAGAGAGAATGCTGGGACTCACTCACTTTCCCTTTGTATCCATTGATGCTGCTACCCATCTTCAAGGCGGGTCTTCCTGCTTGAATTAAGTCTTTCTGGAAATGCTCTCACAGGCGTGCTCAGAAGTTGGTCTCCTGGGTGATCCTGAGATTTATCACATTGACAATCATGATGAACCAGACATACAGTTCACTCAGAGATGATGGTCCCAAGTGTGTACCTCCAGCACAAGCCAGTGACTTGACCTCTATAGTGACATGTCCAGGTGCCTCCCCAGTACCACTGTTTGCATGCTCAGTAAGCATCTTTATTTGATAAGTGCAGAACTTAGCTATTCTGCATCCAACCCTGCTCATTTCAGGGAAGTCCCCATCACCAAATATCAACACCAATTACAGTGGTTAAAACCAATTTTACAGCATTGTCTTTGATTTCTGATTTCTTCCTTCCTTTCTTTCCTTCCTTCTTTCCTCCCTCCCTCCTTTCCTTCTTCCTTCCTCCTTCCTTCCTTTCTTTCTTTCTTTTTCTTTCTTTCCAAGAAGGAAGCTTTATTAGGGGGAGTGACGTTCTGCCTGGCCCTGCCCAGCAGTTACTACCCGGCCCCCATTCGAACAAACTGATTTTACTTCTTCCAGATCTCCAGACCTGTCTTCTTCCTCATTTCCTCTGCCAGTTCTGCAGTCTGTCTCCAGTGCTCACTGAACTCAGCTCCGAGTCCCTGGTTCCCATCCAAGCCCTTCATCTTCTCATCTAGAGAGCTCACAACTTTTAGCAAATGAGTCAACTGCTGGGTGGCCAGTTCCTTTAATTCATTGATGCTCAGGCTGCCTTTCCATCCTCCCCAGCCTGCAAAGGTGAAGAAAACTCTCTGCATCCCGTCTCCCCTCCTGGGTCAGTCTGTGAGGACATCAGCTCCTACTTTGGAGTAGTAAAGGCAACAGAGCCGCTGACTGAACTGGAGGCAGCCATTGAGGCTGCGATCTCTGGTTTCTTATAACCCACAGTTTCCATAGCTCGCTTCATATGCATCCAATGGCCATATCCTACAAGTGAGTCCGATGACTTTTTCTTAAATTGTTGTTAACACACACGCGCGCGCGCGCCACATGTGTACATACGCACAGAATTTTTTTTTAATTAGTTACATTCCACTGTGTAGACTCTGGCAATTAAACTCAGGTTGTCAGGCATGGTGGAAAGCGCCTTGAACATTATAAGCTGTCTCTCCTGCCCCCAGTGACCTTACAAGATGACTTATTGTGGTAGAAGTTCAGTGATCACATTCTTCTTTCTGCTTCTGTCCTTGTTCTCTATGGGATGTCTACAGCCAGGCTTCAGAAGGTCTCCCTCTGCTCTCAGCCTCCTACCGACCGCCAACCCTTGGTTGAAGAACAAGCCTGGAAAGTGATGGAAGCAAGTTCAAACGGCCAGCAACCTAACCTGTCCAAAACTAAGACCCATTACCAACAAGTGAATTAATTTCCTGGGGTCATTAGCTATCAGAAGCAGGCAGAACCTCACAAACTGTTTAGTTCTAAGGTTCTTTTTGTCACCCTGTTGCTGACAAGAAGGCAGAAGAAGAGGCACAGGAATTGCCACTGCGGACAGTCGAGGCCTCCACTCCCACTACTTCCCCAGAACTAGGATTTACGAGTTTTCTCTTTCCCAAGAAAATCATGCAGATTTTCTCCCAAGTCATTTGTTCCATCTTTAGATAGCTGATTAATTACAGAAGCTATGTGATTTGCCTTAAAAAAAAAGACGTGTTATTTATAACCTAGTTTTAAAATGAAGTATGACAGATGACCTGCTTTTCCCAACTTACCATTCTGCTGAATTTCAAGGCCTCTTTAGGGCGTGAGTTCATGTTTTCACCAAAGTCCATCATCAGAACCAGGGCTCTCCCCTCACTGTGGCTGGCTCAGATCAGCCACCATGCCATGGCTACTGCAGAGATTGCTTTGTCCCAGGAGTTTTCCAAAGAGAAACTCAGCTGGGAAATCCCCTTTCCCTTCTCAGACACTGTATTTGGAGGGCCAGCTTACCCTGCTGTCCTAACCATTTCAATATTTATTTTTAAAATAATTTCTAACTTTAGGGTTGAAAAGATGGCTCACCATTTAAGAGCACTCTTACAGAGGACATGGGTGTTGTTCCTAGCACTAGCATGGTGGTTCACTACAACCCGACTCCAGTTCTAGGGGATCTGACACCCTCTTCAACAACTGTGAGCACGGTATACTCTTGGCACCCGTTTGTTCATGCAGCCAAAACACCAACACACAAAAAATCTGCCCACTTTGATGTTGTCTGAAAATACACCATGTACTTGAATAGTCCCATTTAAATGATAAACAAGTTATATTTATAAGAGGGTTAATGTATAGGTGTGTGTGTGTGTGTACGTGTGTGCACGCGCGCACATGCACATGTGTGTGTATCTTTGTTCTGAGATAATCTCTCTGAATTGTGTTTGTATCATATCTATATGTAAAGCTACTTTCTAGTAATAATGCATAGTCAATCAGTAGTCAATAAATAAATAAATTTTGGTTACCATTCAGTAACCAAAAAGCACTATGAGCTGTTATCACCATGTTCACCATCATCATCACCATCATTACCTTCATCATTCATCTCTACCTTGTTCCCTCCAGTGCATTGCCACACACAATATTTTGACTCATGAACTTTTGCCTAAAATATTCTGTCATGAATTGTCCACATTTTATAGTCTTAATAAAAACCCCTTGTGTAGGCCAGGCAGTGGTGGCACACACCTTTAATTCCAGCACTTGGGAGGCAGAAGCAAGCAGATCTCTGTGAGTTCGAGGCCAGCCTGGTCTACAGAGCAAGTTCCAGGACAAGCTCCAAAGCTACAGAGAAAACCTGTCTCAAAAACAAAAACAAAACAAAATAAAACAAAAACTATGTATAATATTTAAAAATATTTACTGCTAAACTTAGCTGTTAGTTTTTTTTAAGTGTTATCCTTAATTCACTGTATCTTAGTCACATGTAACATCACAACTGGAGGTGGTACCCAGATGCTTGCATTTAAAGCAATAACTACTCAGGAGATTGTGCACAACACTTGGGGACCATGTAACCCATTCTCAACTCAACTCCTGCCATTTTGCCAAGGCCAGTGCTGCACCAATGGTTTTTAAGATGATGTAAGAGAACTTCATTCATCACTTTGTTAAAGTAACCCATGTTCATACAGTGGAATTCCTAGGGTCTATTTTTTAAAAGTTTCACGTTTATGTGTATATGTGCATACACATATGTGTGTGACATGTATGGAGGTCATAAGACAGCTGTGGAAGCTGGTTTTCTCCTTCCACTATGTGGATCCTGGGGATCAAACTGAGGATACCAGGCTTGATGGAGAGTTTCTTTACCTGCTGAGCTGTCTGTCTCGCCAGGCCCTTTGGATTTATTGACAGAATAAAACATACATTTGCTATTGTTTGAACGAGTCTCCCAAAGTCAATACATTGAATACTCAAGCCTCGAAAATGCAGCAGTCCCAAGAGGTGGGACCTTTAAGGACTCTTTGAGTCAGGGGATGACACTCTTATAACAGACTGAGTATTGAGGGAGTTGGCTGGTTCATTCAGAAGTGGTTTCTTTAAGGAAGGGCTAATCTTAATCACTCTTTGGTGCTCTGTCTTTGTCTTTCTGCCATGGGACATGGCACGGACACAGCAGCAAAGCCTTCACCTGATGTTGGCACCTTCATATTGAACTTCCAGAGGTATGAGCCAACAAGTGTCTTCTTTTCATTATAAATTATTAAGCCCATGCTATTATAGTATTGCAACACAAAACAAAACCAAAGCATTATAATCATAATGCTATCATCATCATCATCTGCTATTCTAGAAGTTTCTGTTTCCAGGGGAAATGGAAGGGCTAGGTTAATGAATGAATGATAATTCTAAGAAGTCACGCCTCCTCAGGAATTAAGTACTTTGTGAGTCTGAAAAGATGCAGGAGGGAACAAAGCAGGCTCTACACTGTGGTCATATGTACCACAGTTCTAGGGGAGCTGCCTGTTTCCCTGACTTAAATACAAGACCGACCCTGGTCATACAACACCCTGGTCTATGAAGTAAGCCGTGGCAGATTCCTGTTTAGGGCTGTATAACCTGGACTTTTTAGTGTCTAGTGTCAGTAAAAATTTGCCAGATGTCCAGAACTCATCTGTATAACAGGGCCCTGGGGTGGTGGCTCTAATTTTCTTATGCAGGTTATGGAAATTAGAATGGCTCTTTTGGATCCATACTCTGTGTTCTGAGACTGCCGTTAGATGGGGCCTCAATGGGGCTGATTTTACGTTTCCATCTCAGAGGACAACCGAGGAACTAATAAGGAGCCATGCCAGGCGACACAGCGGTGGCAGAACTTTGCTCTTTCGGTGACTTTTATCTTCTCACTCCTTTCCTTTATGTTGTTTGTTTGTTTGTTTGTTTGTTTGTTTAATAGAGCATACTGGCCATCTCTTTAAATTTATTCAAATAACTCAAAAGCCCAGAGAGAGTGCTGCTGTTACTGATACATAGCATACTGGTCTTGTAATAATATAATCATATTTGTACATATGTATAATATGAATTTTTGAAAAACTTTGGCTATTTGTCAATTTCTAGGAAAAAAAACACACTTTATCATGTGGAGTCCGCATCATGCAAAAATTAACAGCCATAATGGTCTGAAGTTGTGACTTCTTTTTCGTATTTGTTCACTTGTAAGCACTGTATTAAATATATAAGGTCTTAGTTACATGGGTTTGATGACAAAAACTAACACTCTCTAAAGAAAACAAAATGATGCAGCCACTATCTTGCACGGTATAGACGAGGCCAGTGCTGGACAGCAATGCACAAGGCACAGGCATCAAGCTGGATGCTTTTAAAATAAACACTGAACATTTTGCAACATGAGATATTAGTATCACTGATTCTGGGCAACCACCTTTATCACCAGTGTGCTCATTCATCTCATGACTACTGACCTAAGTGACCTTAGGTATTTAAAAGTGCGTGTGAGGGCTGGTGAGATGGCCCAGTGGTTAAGAGCACTTGCTGTTCTTGCAGAGGAGAAGGGTTTGGTTCTCAACACATACATGAAAACTCACAACTGTCTGTAACTCCAATCCCAGGGGCTCAGACACCTGCTGGTTTCTGTGGGCACTGGGCACTCATGTGCGACACAGACATATATGCAGGCCAAACATCTGTACACATCAAATAAAAATAAACAAAAATTTAAAGTATAAACTAGGGAAGCATTTTACAACAACTAAAATTTCAGAGCCACTGAAGTATTCAGATGAAGAGAAAACACTATGTGCGGTGATGTAAGAAGATGGTGAGGTCATATAACCCTGCATCTGGAAGTGACCTAGATAATTTCCAGTCCAAACTCCCAAGCGTACATATCGGAATGCAGAGCAAAATCTCTGTTCACCTAGGAAATGTACCACATCTAGCAGCTGCTGCTACACTAACTCATTAGTTCAGATACAAATGCATTTGGCTCTTTGGACTTGCTCTCCCGAGTGTCAGTCCTGGCATTTTCTCTTCTGTGTTATCTTTGAAAACCTCGGACATTTACCAGTTAGTGTAGTGTACAGTTACTTGACAATCGCTAATCTGAATTTTCTTTCCTGGGCTAAAAAAATAGTTTCGTTCAGAGTGCATTGTAGTCCTTGGTAGAAAGGTTTTAAAACAAAAATGGGAAGAAGAAAAGCCAAAGCATCCTGGATCTGGAGGAACCAGGACAGCTAGAGGCTGCTGCCCTGAGCGACACCCCTCCTCCGCCAGGTGCTGACCCACCAATGAGAGGGTTCTTGGGAAGGGTCTTTTAGCTGGATGTCACCTTTGTACTACTTCCTTCTCCGACCCTCAAATCTGGAATTGTAAAATTTCAGATAGTGGCATGGCTTCATGAAGGACTGGGCACATGCAATCCCAACTTTTAAACAGTTTAGGGACTGTTTTCTGGGCCACCTGGGGGGTCGGGGGCTTAAAGACAACTGCTGCCAAGCCCAATGAGCCGAGTTTGATCCCTGGAAACCACACAGTGGGAGGAGAGAACTGACGGGTTATGCACCACGTTACATGCATGTGCGCACACACACACATACACACACACACACACACAGAGATTATTTCCTGTTGGTATAATATAAATATCTGAGATGAGATCATGTATCAAGAATAGACTTTGTATTCCTACAGTTCTGGGACCTTGCAAGTCCAAGGTCTAGGGCCTGTGCAGGCAGGACACTGTCACTGGAAGGGATTCTGTAAAGCCCCAAGCCATGTTTCATATAAGACACTGATGAAAACTGGCCAGTCTGGCTTTTTGTACAACCCCTATCTCAGGATAGCTAATTCACTCTGTCATTGTCTCAGGACTCTCTCAGTCCATGAATGAGTTGTTCCATTCAGAAAGGCTGGGCTCTCATGATTCAGTCACCTCCCAGAGGCCTCACTCCCGTCATTAACATATGACAGAGGACAAAGTTTCCGACACATGAATTCCAGGGGCACACCCAAACCCAGAAGAACAGCTTGGCTCGAAAATAATTGCACAGTAGCACATCAAAAAAAAAAGCAAACCATTATGTAATGTGCAATATTGAGAGGGAATGTGCACATCAGACTTGATAGGAACACACAGCAAGAATGGAAACAATAGGAATATTTGCAATGCGTGCTTGTTAAATAAGTTGTGGTTATCCATATAAGAGAGTATGATGCAACCATAAAAAATTAGGACACAGGCAAGTAACAATCAAATAGGAAACTTTTCTACATTATATGAAGTGAAAAAGTACTGTACAGTACAGCCTTCATTCCAGAAATAAGAGTCACTTGCATAGTATTTATACATATGCTGGAAACTGAAAATGTAGCTAATAAAATAACAAAGGCTACTTACAGATGTGGTTTGTGGGTGGGCTTTATTTTAATTTGTATGTTTGTCGGTATTTCCTTTTTTTACTTTATTATGTAATAGAAAACCAGTGATATTGTTTTTAAATACTCCTATTCGGGAGTGAATGAGAGGCAGGCAGGCGGCTTCTTGGATGAAGAGGCGGTGTCTCACTAGGTCCTATGGTGTGTTTGCAGCAGTTGGTGACCGCACTGGAAGAAGGGTGAGTGGAAAAGCCTTTCAGTGGGAAGGACCGTCCTGAGATGAGGAAGAAGGGTGCTGATTGATTGTAAGGAAACCCATGCTGAAGCTCAAGCTGAGCAGAAGATGAGAACTTGGATGGTTACCCTCTGAGCACCCGCACATGCTGATCCCACGCCTTGGAGCATCGTCCACGAATGAAGTCACCCTTCAACATTCAGCTGCGGTTATTCTGTGTGGTTTGACTTTGCCCGACCCTGTCCTATCCAGGCCTGCGTTGCTGTGCAGAGCACAGTACCTCACAATAACTGAATCTGTTTGAATATTTTTTAAAAATAGCAAGATTCACCAGGGTAAGTAAATCTTGAAACTAAGCAAGAACTTGCTCTCTGTTTAAATTCAACTCTGTCTTATAATAGAAGAACAGGACAAGTTTGTATCATATTAACTAAATTCAATTCGGTTGAAACAGTTTTGGGAATCAGCTAACAAACAATCTCAATGCGGCTGGGGCTGGGGAGTGGTTTGGTCAGTAGATTGCTCGCTGCACAAACATGAGGACTTGATTTGGGTCCCCAGCACACACATTAACAGGCAGGTATAATGACTCACACCTGTAATCCCAGCTTTAGGGAGACAGACAGTGAGATGGATGAAGCTCACCGAACAACCAGTCTTGCTGAATCTGAGAGGTCCAGGATCAGTGAGAGACCTGCCTCAAACAAACAAGGTGAAGAGCATCAGAAGACAGCCTCCTCTGGCCTCCACAAACTCGTGCACACACATATTCACACATGCACACAAACCTGTACACATGAAGTAGGGCCGAATAGTTAGGTTTGGCAGAATTTATAATTGGAGGTTTAGGCACATGTATGGTTGGTTTTCACAATTAAATAAAGCAGGTTATTCCTGCCCAGGAGCTTGTGGATGTCCTTTGTTTCCAGGTGAGTCTGTGCGGCTTCTGAGAAGCTGGATAAAGAAAGGGTGACCATTCTTCCAACTCTGTTCCCAGAGAAAAGATGACAGTTTGGGAGAAATATTAGTGGGCAATACTGGCCACGTGTATCGTGTACTTGACCTTCTGCCAAGAAGCAAAAGCATCTGTGTGTTGCAGGTTGTAGGTTACTGATAAAAAGAAAATAGAACATATTCATGACTGATATTGACAAAAGAAACATTTCAGTAATTTTTTTAATATCAAATTGTTCTTAGTGCTCGCAAGACTTAATGAAAACACGCTTTACATTTTTGCCATGTTGTCACAGTAATTGTCCTGTTTTTCCTAGTAACACTCATTTTACTTTTAAAACAATGTAATAGAATTATGCATTGGTAGTTCAGAAGGAAATGGGAAGTGGGAGAGAAGATAGACTCCCAAAGCCATCTCCTAGTGATGGGCTTTCTCCAGCAAGGCTGCAGCTCTCCACACAGCGCCACCAACTGGGCATCAAGTGTTCAAATGCCTGAGCCTATAGGAGACATTTTTCATTCAAATCACCTCACAAAGCAACACGCTTGATCTGTTCCTACTGAAGGGAAAACAGTCGCGTGGCACTGCTCTGAGGATGTAGTTTGCAGAACCTGGACTTTTTAATAGAGAGCCACCAATGCTGGTGATGATCGGAGTCAAGCCAGTCCTTGTCCTCCAGCTCTGTACCTATAATTTCTTCAAGGATTTGTAGTGCATGGGCTTTGCTAGTAGGAAAAAAAAAATAAGCACTTTGATGATTTCACAATCAAGTGAGTTTTCATACCTTCTATTGACTGTACACAGTAATTTCTACCATGAGGATGAAGCTCATTGGTACTACATTCTCCCCAATGCCCAGTGATAACCAACTGGAGCAGGATGGAGGGGGTGGTCTACAAAAATATTCCTCTCCAGGGGGAAAAAAATGCAACTCTCTTGAACATTGCATCTGCTCCCATCAACCTTGATCTAGATAGCAACAAAACAGAAAAGTGTTTTCTCTCTGTCAATTATGCATTCTCTCTGTCTAGGAAGGTGTGGGCAGAGGAACTTCCCAGCTCAGTTACATGCTATGAAACACTGTTTGTCTTGGTTTTTCTCTGAGTATCTAAAATGCATTTAAGTTTCTCCAGCATGAATTATTCTAGATTCTTTTTTGAGGAGAGGAAAATAGAGTAAAAGCCTTTCGCTCTTGGTGATGACTTTCCTAGCATTAATAACTGGGTCAAGAAAGAAAGCAGCAGACGTGCACCAGGATCTGCTGGGATGAGTTAAATTGTAATAATAATTCTAGTCTCAAATTTCTCTGCTAAAGGACAATGAAGAACTAACATAAGTGTTTATCTTTTTGGCGTCTCCATTTCCCTGGTATGAGCTCCTTTCATTGATGGCATAGACATGAAGGGGTATTAAGTATCTCATGTGTACAAACATCCATATTCTCCCCATTGTTTATTGACTGGCCTTTTCCTGGGGCTTCCAGAGCAGTAAATCTTCAGTCTGCCCTGTGACTTTTCTTGTTATCACATGGGGACACTGAGCTTACACAGATGATACCATAAAATTTTAGTGAAAAAAAATATGGTATCTGTTGAAAAAATTTTGCCATGGAAGGGTATAAAGGGGGTATTTCATCATGCTTTCTGACAAGGAAAATGTGTAGAAGGAAAAACATGGTAAGATACCCTTACTATGAAATGATGTACCTTCTTTTTCAATTTTTATTTCTTTGTGTGTGTGTGTGTGTGTGTGTGTGTGTGTCTTTCCTTCCACTGTAGATTCCAGGGATCAATCTCAGGTCATCAAGCTTGCTGGACAAACCCTCTTATCACCTGATTTCTTCCAGGGAAGCTTCTTATCTTTCCCCACCCACTGGGTGTTTCCCCAGAGCAGCTGCAAATTTGAGGTAAGTTAGACAGCAGAGGCTCCAGTTAGGGTGGATCTCAGAGGCAGAACGTGGATCTAGCAATTGCACAAAGGAAAGGGCTCTTCAAATGATCAGGTTGGGTCCTCGGGGCCTTGAATCATGCCATTGCAGAACAGTCAGAGACCTTACGAGAAGACGTGGCTTTTAGCATAATGCATTTACAGCAAGCGATGGGATAGCCATGTGAGCTGTTACAGTCAGACAATAGCTGCCTTGCACCTTCTTGGAAGTGCAGCTTCCCAGCATTTAGTTATTGCTCTGATGCCCGACTCATAGCAACATGGTACAGAGTGAGGGAAATGATGGATGCATCCGTCCTTCCCCTACCATTTCTTCAGGGTCACTCACATTGCTACTGGCGGTATCTGATAGTTCCAGGTTCTCTGCATAATCCCAAAATTTAGCAGGTTCTAAGTATTGAATTTTGAGAGCATTTTTTCTGGTGTGTTTGTGTGTGTGTGTCTGCTTGTGTATGTGTGTCTATATCTATGTCTGCATGTGTGTATGTGTGTGTCTATATCTATGTATGTGTGTGTGTGTGTGTGTGTGTGTGTGCGTGTGTCTGTGTTATTCATGAGAGGCAAATGTTCTACCTACCTCTTCTTTTTTATATAACTCTTCTGGAAAAAAGAGTTTATGTAACTCTTCTGGAAGATACTTCAAAAATGGGTTCTAAAAGTCACATGGAAATGCAATGTACCCATCCAGGACAGCCCCCAAATCAAAATTAATTAGAAGATCATATTACCCAACACTTTCCAAGCTCATCATAAAGCTACCCTGATCAAGACGTTGTGGTTGTGGTATAAAAGCAAATATAGGCCAATGGAACAGAGTTTCAAGGCTAGGTGTAGAACAACACAATGTCTTCAGCTGACTTGAAGTTGTCAAGGCAATGCCAGGACAAAGAACGGTCTCTTTAGCTAGAACAATTGAACCCAAATGCATAAAGTGTGGACCTCAGTTGTTACCTTGTACCACATACGAAATAGAAAGATAACAAACTTATACGTAATGCAGAAAACAATGACCACCTGTTAGATGACCCACTTGTGGGATGCCAGACGGAGTTTTCAGGACGTAACAATTTTTGTAGAGACCACACAGCATATATTTACTAGAGCGTATGTATCATAAACATAAAATAGGAAAGTCCTACAGGTATTCAATAATATGAAAGTATTGAGATGAGCAGCCTGAATTGAGTGCAGCCTTCCCTTTTGTCTCTTCCTTCCCACTTTTCTCTGGCTTTAATATGAGAAATATTTTTGAAAATTCACCGACTTCTAATGTCTTAAAAAAAAAGTCCTGCAAATAAAGCATTTCTGATGACCGCATCTGCCCATCCACATTCAATATGTACAGTCCTCTTCTTTCCGGCCTTTCCTTAGACCAACTACACCAAGAAGTTGACAGTATTTCCTAGGTGCTTAGCAGCAACCCTGGCTCAGATGGGCATGCAGGTGCCTGACAAGGACAGTCTGGAACTTGAATTGTAATTCCCCAGCTCACTCTTTCAGAGCAAGGGACATTCCAGCCAAAGAGTCCATAATGGTTGCCAGCGCCCTGGAAGAATGCACCTGTCTCCTGTGGCCATTCCTAACAGATAGAGGAAAGTGGGGCATGGGAACATACATGTGATGTAGGAGGGTCATCTGTCTGTGTTACTTTCATTGGTTAATAAAGA
>LOEQ01002890.1:239738-250098 GCA_001685075.1 Bramus lutescens | reverse complement strand
CTGCTAGTCTGGGTGATCTCAAGTGCCCGTGCAGGAACCGGTTGGGACTCGAAGCTGCGCGTCTCCAGGACAATCCCTTGCAGTTTCAGGGGGCTTCCCCAGCTTCTGACTGGGGTGGGGACTCCGCGCTCCTGCCTAGTTTCCCAGGACGGCTCCCGGGCGGTGGCGACAGCGTCTGCACACCCTAACCTTTCCTTTGGTGTTGGGTTGCTGTTCCAGGCCGGCGTCGTGAACAAGCAGGGCGACAGCATTCTGTGCCGCTGAGGCGCGCTGGCCAGGTGAGCGCTCAGGTCCCGAACTGGGTGGTGGATCACCGGGGTCTCACCTCCCCAGGGGCTGCTGGTGCCAGGCACCGTGGTGATCTTTCTCTCCCAGCATTTCGGAGAGTAAATCCCTGTGCACACCCACACCTTCTCGGCCACCCAGTTAGCGACACAGTCCGCACTTCGTTTTCCAACTCGGGGGTCACTCTGCAGCTGCGCCCGCTTTCCTCTCGCTGTGACCGACAGGCTCTGCTGGTCCCCTCTGCCTCTAAGGGAGGGCACCCTCCTGGGCGTGGAAACTGCCCCAGTGTCCCAAGTTCTCCCAGCACCCCTCCCCACCCCTCATCCCCAGTAGAGCGACCTGACAAAGAGATGCATGTGGGCAGAGTGCCCCGGAATGCTTCCCCTCGCTGTCCCCAGCCCGCATTTGCTTCCTTGGCGCTTGGCTGGGCTGCGGGCTGCGGGTGTTGTCTGACCTGGCAGTTTGTTTTGGGTTGTTGATCATGCATGTCTTGAGTTTGGTCGGTGGCGCCAGTTAGTCTGCAGCGAGATGGTTCACACACCCCCTCTATTCATTCCTCTTCCACAGGTGTGCGACAGCCTGAGCACCAGCGAGCCAGGAGCCCTAGAAAGGGAGGACCAGAGAAAAAAGCCACCGGAGGAAAAAGAAAAGTCTTCAGCAAATCTAGAAATGTCTCGTCTCGTCATTCAAAGAGAGAGAGAGAAGAAAAATAATAATAAAACTTTCATTCACTTTTAATTTTTTTGCACGTTCACAAGCTTTCTCCGTACGTATTCTCTTTTGTTTCTTCTTTCATAACCGCTGTGAATTGTACATTTCTGTGGTTATTTTTGTCACCCTTTGAGAGGTGCAGTTAAACTTGGAAGTTTAAGTGTAACAGGACTGCTAAGTAGAAGACCAATAGTGAATCCAGCTTTAGAGGCTACATTGTGACGAGGGAACTTGTTTTTGTTTTTGAAGCTTTACTAATATGCCAGAGCATTGTAGATACGTTGTTTTACATCTATTGTTTAAAATAGATGATTATAACAGGGCAGAGAACTCTGCAAGAATGTTACATATTGTATAGATAAGTGAGTGACATTTCATACCCTGTATAGAGATGTTCTATAAAGTGTGAGAAAGTATATGCGCTTTAATAGACTACTGTAATTATAAGATATTTTTAATTAAATATTTTTTGTAAATATTATGTGTGCGTTTTTTTAATCTATAGGAATATTTCTTTTAGAAAATTCTTTTCCAGCTCCCTTGCAGAGCTCTTAATATCTCAAAGTGTTTTGTTTGACCAGGCTGTTGATTTGTTTTTGTTTTGCTCAGTATCCAGTATCTGAGGCTCGGAAGTTACAGCCCTAGGTACTGGTGTTGCATGATTGCATGAGATGTTTAATCACAAAATAAACTTGTTCTGAGTCCATTCAGATGTCTTTTCTTTAACCTAGACAGAAACCTTTGTATCTGAAGTGTACATGTTGAAAACATACCTTATCAATTTTTAAGTACAGGGTTTTATAGTGTAATATATAAAGAATTAAGTGTGTGAGATTTTTTTTCTTTTTGAACTGAAATCAAAAAATAGATTCCGAGTGATTTTGCATATAGGATGGAGAAATGCTTGGCTCTTTAAGGAGTCCACAGAATCTGCTCTTATCAAAGTGAAAATGCTTGTCGTTCTACATTTTACACTAAAGCATAATGTCATGAAGTTTCGTATCTGTACAGATTATTTAAGTCATAGAAATGAAAAATGTTCTCTGCTTGCTACCAAAGGACAAACTCTTGGAAACGGACATTTTCTGCCCTCCTTTCTCCAAAGAATATTACTAGGCATCAGTAGAAGAGGAAAAATAAGAGCATAATGGAAAATCCTTCAAGCAGGGATAAAAGTCGATCTTCAAACATTAACTTACGTAGACCAAAAATTCTGATGACCACATCTAGATTATTTTTTTATAAAAATGATTTTCACTATAGCGATGTCAGTTACCACTAAGCTCCTGTCCAATTTCATGTGATGTGTAACTTTTACATGTGAAAATTAAAAGTAGATTTATCTGTCTTGTACTGTAACTTCTGGTGTGATTTCTTTAGCACCATAGAACTGATTTAGGACCCTTCCCTTCCTGGAAAGTCGTATTTTCTAGGTGAGCTGTTAACTCCAGGGTTGGTGAACATCACACATTTAATGTAATGGGTATTTTACATACCAGTTAGATGGGATTTTTAGAGCGGGAGAATTAAGTAGGATTTAATTGGGTGCTTTGTAAATAGTGAACTGTGTGTAAATGTGGTCTGTTTGATTTCTAAAAGGAAGGGATTTGTTTCAGATTATAGAAGAATAAAAGTATTATAGACCCAAGGGACTTTTTATGAAGTCAAAGTCAAATATTTATGGGAATATGAAATGTCACAGCCCCTAGCTGTCAGTTGAAGGGGTAATACCTCAACAGACATGAACAAAATGAATATGAGCAGGTTAAAAATTAACCGAGGGTTTCTTATAACCTGTGTCCTCTCCCCCACCCNTGCTTACCCTTCAGCTCCTTCCCTGGTCTCTGGTGTTTGTAGAATTTGATTTATCTGGTGTTGAACCTTATAAAGTCAAAGGACGGCCTTGGATGAGATTTTTGCTTAATTTTTTTATTACTCATTGTTCTCACACATCAGGAGAACACTAGAACACTGGTGGAATTCCAAGTCTGAAGAATTCTAAGGATTGCATTCTTTGTTAGTAAAAAGGGCACAATTCCTCCTTTTCTTTGGCAGTTTGAGTTCAGAGGGATTGTGTCACATGTCCTTCCCTGGAACTGTGTTTTTCATGCCTGACTGCTGAACCCTACTTAAGCTGTTAGGAAGAGTCTAAAGCTCACGCTTACTGGACTCTGAATCTTTAGGGGAAAAAAATGTCTAGATGTTTCCAGTATTAGAAGAGAGGTACTGGTGTTTAGATTTATATTTGAGCATACAAAAAAAAAAACACTGAAAAAAATGTGTTTTTGGAGATGCTGTTCCTGAGAGTTCGTATTTTTTCCCTTGGCCCAATGAAGCAGTATTTGACATTTCTAAATAGAACCACTACTCCTGAAATGACCAAAAAATTGAGTCAGTTGTACAAGATACCACAATCTATGAACATATTGCCTGTATCCTAATCAGGCAACCAGATAATAAAATCATTTAAGTCTCTTATCCAGATAGTTTTACTTGGGCAAATATTTAGCTTAGCAAAAGGAAAATATTCTGACCTGTTTTTCTTTTTTTGGTAATTTGGTAATTTGTAGAGTTTTATTGTATAGGCAAAACCAAAGAATAAGGTTCATTTCAAACCCTGTCCCCCACCGAGGATGTTGTTCCTAAAGTTGTTAGGAAACCCTGGCATCTCAGACATCTGATGATTAAAAAAAAATACTTTTCATTTCAAAGAACTGACTGACTCTGATATTGTGTGATTCCTACTCCAGTTTAGTGTCAAACTTGAACTGCATTTTTAGAACTTTGAGAAGAATTTTTGATTCGCCCCCCCACCCTGTTGTATTAGATAGATGCCTCCTGTACTAATAAATGAGTCTTTGCTGAAAAAAAGGATCTGAAGTTTGTGGTTTTTAATTGACTTGCCCTGAGTTATGCAATTTTTCATCATCAGGAACCTGTCCCTTGATGGATCGCCTCAATTATTAACCATGTTCCCAACCATGGGGTGAAAAATGCATCTTTAAAATGGTGATGGGAATAGGAAGAAAATGTAGTTTGAACGGGGCTAGCTTTCCTATTTGATGGTGTCTGTTATGAGGGGAAGCAGAGATCCTAAACCCAGAGAGGGTGGTGCCCAGAGAAGACCAGACTCCAAAACAAGAAAAGTGTGTGATGGACACAGAAAGAAAATATTTCCCAGTAGCACAGAATCAAATCAAACTGCCTCTGCCGTTCGAGTTGGCACATATTAATTATATCCATGTTGATCAGCCCACATAGCCCTGAGGTCTCCACAGGGCCAAGCCCCCACCCTCCAGGCTTATGAGGAAGGGAAGCCTTCCCACCGCCACCTGGTTAAGTCCAGGAAATGAATTTTTAGCTTCTGAGTGAATCTTAACAGGGCTGTCCTCAGTAGGCTTCAGACCCACAGGACTTCTTTCATTTGAAGCCGTGCTATGCTGCTAAAGTACTGGTTTTATTCATTAGAACCCCTGCCCACAAGATTGTAAAACTGATTTGACTTCCAGCTGCTCCTTGAACAAGATTGAGTGCATATGTTCAATGACAGGGACACTACTCGCAAATGGGAACTGATTTATTGAAGGGTGACAACCTCGAGTCTCACAGGCTTCACTGGGAACTGGGAATACTGTAAATCTTGGGTGAGCTCTTCCTCATTCAAGTTTACTCCCTATCCCAGATCTTCCTTACCAAGGGCCTTCTTTCTATACACACACCAAAGCAAAGTAATAGATGAAAGGAGGCTGCCTGAATAAGAGATGAGAAGTGATGGAAAGCCCAGGGTTAACTTGGAAAGCCCCCCTGAGGCCACAAAAAATAAGGGCAAACACCACTGTTTCTGAGGGGACAAAACAAAATGAATTACCTGGGTTTCACTAACTAAAATAGGATGCTAGACGATCTGAACCTTAAACATCTAAATAAGGAGACCCAAGTCACTTTCTGTATATGAATCCTCTAGTGTGTGGAACTTTTTCCCTTAAGAAATTGCCTACTCCAGAGAGGAACTTTTTAAGGGATTCCATGCAAGCTTACAGGGAACAGAGATATTATCATCTGCATTTTGTAATTCCTCATGGTATAAAACACCGGTTGGCACTTCTGGCATGCATATTGAAGTCAAACTTTATAATTATATCTTTTGTTCCAAGTTTTAATTCCCAAGCTATTGAAATCTAATGGTTCTTCATGCAGATTCATGTTTCTTAAATACTCAAATATCTTAAATATCTCTTGAATATTTTAAACATCTGTTGAAATATTTAAGATATTTCCTTAAATACTAGCTTAAAATATGTAAGTTTTAGCAGTCAGTTGAGACCCTACAATCATGGCTGTGAACCACCACAGCAAACAGGAAAATTACTTTCAAAGAGGCCTTTTTCACTTAAAAAAAAAAAACTAAATTTTCCTCCATTCTCTCCAGCTTTTAATTCCTAGATTGGTAATTTCCACCTCTCTCTTTTTCTTTCTTTTCTTTCAAATCCCCTTTTTCTTTCTTTTCTTTCAAACCCCGTCCCCTTTTCTTGAACTATTCTATCCAAGCATGCCATATTTAAGCACAAGGCAGGATTAAAAAAAAAGAAAGAAAGAAAGAACAGGTAAATCACAGGTTACTGTATTTAGAAAATCCTAGGATGCTGTTTGAACCTTGCAAATAATCTAAATAATCTAAATAACGAGAAGGAAGATGTTCTATTTGTATGTCAAACATCAGAGACACCCAGGATACATAGCACTGACAGGCAGAAAGGACACATGACTTCAGCCATCCTCAGAAACGCTTTTCATACATGTTGAGACTGAATCTGTGGTTGTGTTTGAAATAAAGGAGGCTCCCGAAGGTTGAAAACCACCCATGCCTTTTCTTTTTATGGCCCATGGTGCCTTGTAAAGTATTTGGTGGAATGAACAATGTCTCCTCCGGGAAGCTTCACCCCAGGACCCCTGGTCAGTTACCCCTTTACCCTCCCACCTGCACTTCAAACCACTGGATCAGCTGTCCTCGAACCCATCTGCCTCTAAGAAGCAGTAGATTTAAATGTCTTCCCCAGACCTGCTACTCTCTTGCATTCTTTATCTGGACTGATGGAACCCTCCACGAAGAAAAGCACTTGACTGTGTCTCTTGACTCCACCATAAAAATGGCTACTGAAGCTCTCTCACAATCCCGTGCCAGTCCCCCAGGGTCTCTGCTACCTCTGTCCATGGCCTTTCCATTTCACACCTGGACCAGAAGACCTGAGCATCTGGGCACCAAATAAGCCATTTCCAGGCTGGAGGTAAAATTCAGTTGGTAAAGTGCTTCTCCAGCATGACAGAGGCCCCGAGTGGAATTTACCACATAAACTGGGTGAAAATAGCTCAGGCCTATGACCCGAGTACTTGGGAGGCAGAGGCAAGAGGATCCTAGTTCAAGTAACATAGTGAGTTCAAAGCCTGGGATACATGAGACCCTATCTCTAAGTGTGATGATGGTCATGCTGATGGCGCCCGTTCCCACCAGCCCTCCTTCTCCATCCCTGAGTGTCACTGTTCCCACCATACCTAAGATCTCATCCTGAATGGCTTAAGTTAGCTTATCTTTCAAGTTTTGACAGAGTCTGATTGATCCCTAAGTCTTAGGGAGAGAACCGCCCAGGGAAAGATACACCCAGAACGTGGAACTGGAAGGGTGGGGGACAGAGGCACCTGCCCTGCCAGCCAAACCAGCTAGGTCAACTTGATCTATCTCTGGATGCTCTTTCGTGCTTTCTTCCTTCCCACACCATCTTACCCCTGCCTGGGCCCCCTGAACCCCAGCTCCCAGTCCTGACTATTGAATTCCCAACTATCTCTCACAATTCAGCTGCTGCCCCATTTAGGGACATCTTCACTGCCTCTCCTCACCCTGCCAGCTACAGGCTACTCCTCATGGTTTATTAGCATCATTTTCATGTTTTCTCGTGACTCTGGTCATGGTTGACCCTTGACCTTCCGAGAACTGCAGAGCACAAGTGCTAGCTCTGTACCAGCAAATCTAGCAAATTCTTTGTAGCTCAAAACTGCAGAGGAGAGATTTTCATTATCTAAAAGCCTTTGGCTGCCTCCAACACAGAAAAGAGATAAGCAGTCTGTTCTTGAGAATGAAGGAGTGTGGTCAGCCACAGGCAGAGTCGGAAGAGGACATTGAGAAAAGGAAATGAAAGCCGGACGGATCTGGTGTCCTAAGTAGAAAAAGAGGCTTCGCTGACTCAAGTTAAGGTTAGAAGACAATGTCAGTCAGCGCCTGGGGTGAAGATGCAGGGCAAAGAGGGGTGACTACAAGAGAAGTTTGGAATCAGCGGCCCCCCTGGGGTAGGGGTGAGGGAATCTCCCCCCTCTCTCTGATGTGTGTGAGTGTATGCATGAGTGTGTGTGTGTGTGTATGTGTGTGTGCGTGCATGCGTGCGTGCATGTGTGTGTGTGTGTGTGTATATACACGTGTGTTTTGGCTTTCAGTCCCATGGATTTAACTGTCATGAGCAGATCAGCCACGCTCCACGATCCTCATGAAGCAGTTCTCAGAGGACATGTTTGCTGCATGATCTCCCCAGAAGCAGCATGCAGAGAGACATGCTCGCTGCTTCTGCTACGATCTGAGGCCCAAAAAGGGGTGTATGATTAGAAACTGGCCTGTGGATTAGAACACACATCTTACTTTCCAGGGAAAGACAGACATGCAAAAGACAAAGCTGTAGAGTCAGGCCTGAGACCAGGTTTCTCTGTCTCTAAAGCAGAGGGTAAAATCACTGTGGATGGGTTTCCTCCCACCTTACCCCCCAGTGGCTTCTGCCATCCTATACTCTAATCTACAACGTATTTCATGTTCTTTCCTAAGAAGGTGGGTGTTTGACTCTTAGGAAAATAACTATGAGATACTGGACTGATCTGTCTGTCTTTGGAGAAAGGAGATCAGCTGGGCGCAGTGGAGCAGCAGAGAGAAGCGGCACATGTCTCTAATCCTAGCACTCAGGAGGCAGAGGCAGGCAGATCTCTGTGAGGTAGAGGCCTGCCTACTCTATGTAGTGAGTTCTAGGACAGCCAGGGCTATGTAGAAAGACCTTGTCTCACAAAACAAAACAAAAAAGAAAGGAGGAAAAAGAAAAAGAAAAAAAGAGCAGAGGTAAAGTCTTCAACAAGGGTCAAGACTCCCCAGATGGCTTAGCTGTGTCCGTATGTCCTTGGGATTGCTGATAAATTTTTAGCCAGAACACCAAAAACATGACCAAAGAAAGAATTTTAACCTAAGTTGCTATCCACAATAATACCTACCTATCTGTGTGTGTGGTCCTACCCTCCAGTCTATGGAAAGTGTGCTGTGTGGAGGAGACACCAATGCAGGACAACCAAAAGACTGGGAGTCCAATCAGAGCTATGCTTGGAATCAGCTGTGTCTCTTTAAGCTAGTAACCCCCGAGTTTCAGCTATGGCTCCAGAAAATGGGTACATAATATTAAATCACCTGCAAAACATTCTGAAAAGCCAAAAGAGCAATTTGTAAAAATAAATAAAAATAAATAAATAACAAAAAACCCCTTTATCCCACAATGGTTACAATTTTGGTGGAGAAAAGCCATCTGCAGAGGTTTGAAGATTGCAGAATCCAGAGCTCCTCTCATTGGACTGCCTCACTCATCTGGCGGGGGACCCAGGCACTCACAGTTTGCTTTTCTTTGGAGAAGCTGAGACAAGCTTCTGAGGAATTCCAGTGTAAGAGAAGTGATGTACGACATC
Organism: Bramus lutescens; assembly: GCA_001685075.1. Classification (NCBI taxonomy): domain Eukaryota; kingdom Metazoa; phylum Chordata; class Mammalia; order Rodentia; family Cricetidae; genus Bramus; species Bramus lutescens. The sequence continues at coordinate 241,344 of LOEQ01002890.1, read as the reverse complement.
AAGAAAATGTGGCTGTCAGTCATGTGCAGCATATCCCTCTCTTTTGCCCTCAACACCCAATGTTTCAGGGGCTTTAACCAAGGAGACAGAAAACGTTAACAAGATACCAACAGGAAGTGGAGGCCCTCATGTCCAGTGGAGGAAGAGAGGATGGGAGCAAGGAGGGCGCCCCTTCACAGGGGACTCTGGAGGGGATGCTGGAACAGATCAAGTGTCAAGTGTTGGCCCCTTGAAGCTGACCCCTCAGTCTTTCTCTGGGTGGAAATGATCATGCTAACCTTTATGTTCACACCAAATCTTACAGCTTTCCAAGAAAGACACAAAAGGATGGAAAAACAGCCACCCTCTCCTCTGTCTTTCCAAGTCATTACCTTCCCTCATTATATCACAGGGATCGGCATGACAACCATGCAGGCAGTGTGAGCAAGCTGATTTTAATAGTGATGATGCTTTTCTGAAAAACATATTCAGAGAAAAATTCACTGCCTCTTCTCTAGTAAAACATCCTAAGGCATTGCCTATAACCCAGCATGGAAACACCAGCTAAGTGGTCCTACCAAAACCACAGTGTTAGACTTACTACTGCCTAAATCAGCACTACTGAATACTAACCCACTAACCATGCGGAAAACTGGGATGTAGGACTGTCACCAAATTTCATGCAATAGGTTTCTCTCTGTAGGTGTGTCTACCATGTTTACAAATGAAAACCATCAGAGAGGGGAATAGAACTAGTTCTTCAAGAATTGACTGAGATCTTTTCTCAAAGAGCAGAGATGAGCTAGGGTTAAGAACTTGGTCCTGAGCTCTATCATATGTGGCCTCAGTGAGGTGTCTTAGCTTCTCAGGTCCAGGTGCAAGCTTCTGTTAGGACAGGGCATGATATTTAACAAAGAGAATCTTTCCGTGGGCCATGAAGCTAAAGCTGCTGATGCACGGTCAGAAGCTGAGCTACTCAGCAGGCATGTTATCTGTCTGCTCATCCCTGGCCCTCTGCATTTTCCTTAGTAGGCAGGTGTTTTAAAGATCACACGCTTGATGGGTAGAGAAGCAGATGACTGGAGTGTGCCGCCCTCACCCAGGAGGAAGGTAGGCATAAGCAAATAGAAGACAGTGTGTATGGATATGTGTTCACTAGATATGCATAGCAGCAATTTCAAAACCGCACAGACCCTTTGGGGAGTTAAGCCTTCTTGATGCAAAGATGCTTTCCTGTCTTGTTCCTTTCTCTCCAGAACAACCACAAAGCTACTTGGCCAGGCAACACTATCTTAAACACTGTGGTACAAGACAGATGTGAAGAAAGCCAAGACAGAGGGTGGGGGCAAGGCAGAAGTGCTGTGGTGGGAAGCCAAGAAGCCCTGCCTCCCTCCTTCAAGCTTCCTACAAGGAAGCTTATTGGGTTGTGTCTGTTGATTTCGCTCTAGAAGGTCAGGTTCAGAGCTTGATATTTTGATGTGTTTCCTGATGTGTGGCTAAATGCTCGTAACTTGCATGGTAACTAGTCTATTTACATTCTTTTGTTGGAGAAGCAACCTTGAAAGGCAAAGACAAAACTGGAGCCGGTATGCTTCGTAACAGCTAAGAAAATCCGTAAGAAAAGGGA
>LOEQ01002890.1:205088-215156 GCA_001685075.1 Bramus lutescens | reverse complement strand
AACTAATAACTGATAGAGTGACAGAGAGCTGACTAACAAAATATGTACGTGATTTTCCTTGTATTAGCCTTATTCTTTAGAGCAGTCTTGGGTTCATAGAACATTTGAGCCAGCAGTACAGAGATATCCCATGTGCCTCCGGTACTTCCTCCTCCTGCACACACAGCCTATTATCAATATCCCTAGCCAGTTTAGTCCATGTATGGCCAAAGATTAACTTAAATTGATCTGCCTCTATCCCTCCAAGTCCATAGCTGACACCGGGGTTCATTCATGGTGTTCTAAATTCTGTGGACTTGGAGAAATGTGTGATGATGTCCTACAGAATAGTTTCACCACACTGAGCATCCTCTCAATAGTTCGGTGCTGTATCCTTCCTTTCCATTTATTCTTTCCTTCTGATAGCAATCATTGATGCTTTTTAGGGTCTCCATGGTTTTCTTCTTCTAGGTCACATGGTTGGATTCCAGGTTCATGAAGCCTTTTGAGATTACTATTCATATTTCACTTAGCAATATCCATTTAGGGCTTTTTAAAAAATGTGTATTCATTACCCAAAGCTCAATTTTTTAGTGCAGAATAACATTCCACTATCTGGATATAAGATAAAAGAGTAAACTATTTAATAGAGCATGACATACTTAGTAGTAAAGTACACAAATCATTCATGCATGACTTGAGGAACTTTTCTAAGATGACTACTTCCATGCATTCAGCACCGAGATCCACCATCAAGCCATTGTAACACACAGAAGCACTCCAGGTACTCAAATCCGCTCTGCGCCCCACACAGGATAAGCAGTGTCCTGACACCTCAGCACATACGCCGTTTTGTCTGGCTCCCTCCCTTAGGAAGTAGACTTAGGAACACCTTTTCATCAGCACCTTCAAAAGCAACTCACAATTTCCTCTCAAATCAGACATGAGTCTGAATTAAAGAAAAATGTATACTAGCTGGAAGATGATTTATTTTCAGAAAGCAGTCCCATTAGTGCCTTCCTGGAAGTACCGGTCTCCACTCCGAACCACTGGCTGTGCATCTAGAATACCAAACTGAGCTGCGGCCAGTGGCAATTAGGCACACCACTGGGGGCAGTGGCTTCTCTAAAGCTAATGTTGTAAAGAAAAAAAATGATCTGATGGAACAGGCTAGGCAGCTTTCTGTGACTGGGTTTGCTCTCAAGACTCAAGGTGTCTTTAGTAGGCGTAAGACATGGCCAGAGTAAAGCGCCCTAAGGGACATGGCAAATTTCCATCCTCCAGATGTCTACTCCTTAGAGTCTGCGATACACAGTGTTAATAAAGCCAAAAAGCGTTGAGTTAAGTTATTGTCCTTAAGGTGGAAACATGCAAAGAGCATGCTTACACTAGCCACATGTCTGCAGCAAATGCTGCCCCTAGGTGCTTTAGCTGCAGTGATAAGCAAAAGATACACATACATGCATGCATACATACACACACATATATGTATTCACATGAGCTATTTTTATGTATCAGAGAAAACCATCCAAGTAGACTCTCAAATATCACAAAATAATGAAAATTATAAAGTACGCCCCCACGCTGTTCCCCAGGACTAATGACGGCCATGTGAAAGGGGAAGGCTTTTGTACTACAGTCCCATGATATTCGCAAGGATAAAGTAGCTCACCAGGACGAATCAGCTGACATTTTCTACATAAAATAATAAAGTGTCTGGGTTTGACTTACGGATCAGGAGCTCTTCTCTCTTGGTTGTGGTTAGCTGGGAAGGGTAGAGGGAAACATGGAGGCCTTATTACCAAAACTCCATAAACTCAGGGAGATCTTACATCTTAAATCCATTATCTGTGAGACATGAGCAGCCATAATCGTGGAAACAGACGTTGATATAAGCTCAGTAAAGACAATGTGCTGTGACAGTCTCTAACACATGCAACTTAAGGCTAGAAGGATTTATTTCAGCTCATAGTTTCTGGGCATTCTGTCCGTTATTTGAGGAAGGCGTGGCAGCAGGAGGATGAGGCCCTGATCACACTAAATCTAAGACCAGGAAGGCAAGAGATAGGATGCTGGTCTCCATGTGGCTTTCTCCTTTTTTATTACATATTCTGTCTGCAATACAAACTTACAGACTGGTGCCATCCATATTTAGGATGGGTGTTTCATCCTCAGTTAAGCCTCTCCAGAAATGACCTCATAGAGATGCCCAAAGGTGTGTCTCCTAGGTGATTCCAAATCCTGTTGATTAGCAATAAAGATTGACTACCTCAAACCTGATAGCTATTGTGGTATCCCAGTCAGGATCTTGTAATAGATAAACAGTACTGGGGAAAAAATACAATGACTGAGTTTAGTTAATACTAATATAAGAGCTTAGTTCTGACAAATGCACTGTGGTCATAGAAGATGATAAAATTGGGAGAAGTTGAACTAGGTAATTTTTATATCTCGGTGAAAATTAAATGAACAGAATAACAACACAGATAAGAAAATGAAAGGAGAAAGATGACCATATAACATACAGGTTGATTCAGAGTGAGTACTGGTTCTAGCTACTGTTAACTTCTTTTGTTTTTCTTCTCTTCTTTTTAACCCTTTGAGACAGTTTTCTATGGTCTATAACTTTGGTAGATTGCCTACACCCAAGTTAGCCTTGAACCCAAGATCTTCCAGCCTCAGTATCCAGAATGCTGGAGTTATAGGTGTGTGCTACCTTACTCTTATAGCCATTCAAGGCACCTCCTAGAGGCAAAGTCTGCTCTCTTTCAAATATATAGACAGACTCTTGAGTGCTTCTTTGGGGATTCTAATGGTGTGGCAGTTACTCACATACAAAGGACCAAACACTGGTGCTCCTCTATTAGCAGAAGGTCATCCTCATTGACCAACTGAGCAAACAGCTTCTGGAGAGATGCATGTGGAACAACAAGGGAGGAAGGGGACACCTATCTATCCAGCCAGATCAGCCAAATCAACCCTGGCAGTCAATGGGATGAAAAGTGCCGTATCTATACGGCACTCAGATCCTGTGGACAAACTCTTCCTTATCGCCTGCAGTATGCATGCAGATTGAATAGGAACACGCAACAAATGTGTCCAAGTCATCCATTGGTGAGAAGTAACCTACCCGCTGGAGTCTCCTATCGACGTCTGTTGACAAAAGAGGTGTTCTCATCTCGGAGTCCCAGTGGACACTGCTTCGAGATGGAATGTCAGACTGGGGAGTGCACACGGGATGAAAAATGGCTTTTCAAGTGTCGTTTGTCGGTCCTTTTTAAGGCAAGCTGGCTTCCGTATTGCACATGTAGATCAAAGTCAAAGGCAACTTTAACTTGGAGCTGTAGAGTGTTACACAGGCCCCACCCCTGCCCCCAGCCCACAGAGGTGAGCTGCACTCTTCCCATGGTCTGAGCCACCTGGCTAGATGTTTGTCTGTTATGGTTGCTGAAAACTGTGTTCAACCTCATGAAGAAACTCTTGATGAAAGATCTTTATAAGTATTTTTCCAGTCTAACACACACACACATATAAATTTAATTAATTAATTAAATTTAAAGAATGGAGCAACTAAGCAACGCTTGCCCTGCTCCAATGGCATTACCAGATAAACCTTCTGTAGAAGAGCATGAAAATAATGTGCAACTAACTTCTTGAGTCGAAATCATTTTGGGCAGGGGAGGAAGGGCAGAGGAGATGTCCTAAAATGTTTGCTAGGCAAGCATGAAGACCCGAGTTCAGATCCCCATTACCCACATAGAAATTCAGATACAGTGGCCACATACCTATAAATGTAGTGCCGGGGAGGCCAAGGCAGGGAGATGACAACTGGAACTTGCCAACCGGCTAGTCATGACAAACAGGTGTGCTCCAGACTCAGTGAAAGACCCTGCCTCAAACACTAAGCTAAGGTAGGAAGTGACAGTAAGACTCCCACCATCTACCTATGGCGTCCCTGTGCAGGTACACATACAAGTTCTCCACCAGTACAAAACAGGCACACACATACACACACACACACACAATCACTCGAGAATATTTGGCGTAAGCAGTAAACATTCAGCATTTTTAAGTGTTAACACTCCTGAGCGCTCATTTTGCATTTTAATCTCCCGCACAGGTAGAAGGCAGACAGAGTTCATATTAGGGCAGAAACGACTTCGCTTCAGCCAATCAGGACACAGAGGTCCACCTGCCTCTGCCTCTGGAGTGCTGTGATTAAAGGCATGAGCCACTATATCCAACTAATCTTACTTCTTAAACGCAAAGATATTTTGCTCTTATTGAATTAACATAATAGGTATAATAGCAAGTGTAATAATGGTTGAGAACCTTTAATAGAAATTCTTCAAATATACAATGCTCTAAAACCTGAAAGCTTTTAAATGCCAAGTTGGTATCCCAATTGGAAAATGGCACCCCACCTCATGTGACATGCTAAAATTTAAAACATGAGCATAAAATACTGCATTCAATTAACTTCGGGCTACAAGGATAAGCTGCATGAACTTAAATGAACTTCATGTTTAGACTTGAATCTCATCCCTACATTATTTCATTGTGTATATGTAAATATCCCAAAATCTAAAATCCAAATGACTTCTTGTCTCAAGCATTTTAGGTATGGGATACTCAAGCTATGTAGGATTAAAAAAAAAAAATGGAAAGGAGACTGGGAGGCTCAGGCAGCTTAGGAAGCTACGGGATTCCCAGGCCTTTCCCTAAGGCTCTTTAAACATCAGTTAGTGGAGCAGAAGAGAGTCTGTGGTGGAGCTGTCTGTAATGGGAGCTGTTATCAGGAGTCATCACTCACACAAGGGCAGGGTTTGGATGCTGCAGCTGCCTTTGCCTCACCCATGCTCCTCTAAATAACTAAGTTCCCCCCCCAAAAAATTCATTCCTTCACTAAGCTGGGCTTTAGAGAAATCATTTCTTCTGTGTTGTGGAATATTAGCTTACAGTGTGTTGTGTTTGTTTATGCTGTGGAATATTTGTTTTAATGATGCAAAGACATGGCTCATTCTTTTATGTTGCCTTTGTTTAACTCTGTGAAGCTGTGTTACTTTGTTGAAAACACCTGATTGGTCTAGTGAGGAACTGAATGGTCAATAGCAAAGCAGGAGAAAGAATAGGCAGTACTGACAGCATAGAATAAATTGGAGGAAAAGAGAAAAAGAAGAGAGATCGAGGAGCAAGAGGACAAAGAGAGGGTGACACTAGAGGCCAGCCACACAGCCAGCCACAGAGTAAGTAGCAAAGAAAGGTACAGAAATAGAGAAAGGTAAAAAAGCCCAGGGGTAAAAAAGAAAACAGATGGGATAATTTAAGAAAAGCTGGCTAGAAATAAGCCAAGCTAAGGCCGGGCATGCTTAAATAAGAATAAGACTCTCTGACTCTCTCTCTCTCTCTCTCTCTCTGTGCGCGCACGCGTGTATGTTTGTGTGTGTGTGCGCATGCACGTGTGTGTATGTTTGTGTGTGTGCGTGTGTGTATGTTTGTGTGTGTGCGCGCATGCACGTGTGTGTGTGTTTGTGTGTGTGCTTGTGTGTATGTGCATGTGTGCATGTTTGTGTGTGTGCACGCACGCGTGTGTGTGTGTGTGTGTGTATGTGTGTGTGTGTATTTGGGAGCTGGGTTAGGTAGGCCTCCAAAGAGTAAGAGTCAAAAGAGTAAAACCAACCAACATTTTGGCTCCCAACATAGGGCATCAAAATGTAGTTGGTTGCTTTTTATTCTTTTACCCTTTGCAGGGCTTGCCACCCACCCAGCTTCCAAACAATTCACACACAGAAACTTATTACTTATAAAAGCCCAGCCTTAGCTTGGCTTGTTTCTAGCCAGCTTTTCTTAACTGACATGATCGCATCTACCTTTTGCCTCTAGGCTTTTTCCTTTTCTTACGTCTGTAATCTTACTCTCAGTCTTACTCCATGAGTAGGGGAGGGAAGAAAAATCAAAGCAAGAATCTTCCATGTAGCCATGGAGGACAGCAGGACTCTGGGCAGAGTAACTAGGAAGCAAGAAACAAAGTGTATTAAGAAAAATTTCTGATATGCCAAATTGCTAAATGATAACATTCAAGACAGAGAGTGTTGTGGTTTGAGTGGGAATGCCCCTCCCCCCGCAAGACTCATAGATTTGAAAATGTGCTCTCCAGTTGGTGGAACTGTTTGGGAAGGATTAGGAAGTGTGACCTTGTTGGAGGAGGTGTGTTACTGGGGTGGCTATGAGATTTCCAAAGCCCATGCCTTTTCCAGTTTCCTAGTGCTTGTGGATCCAGCTGTGATCTCTCAGCTACTGCTCCAGCACCATGCTCGCCTGCTTTCTACCATGCTTTCTGCCATGATGATTATAGACTCTATCTCTCTGTACCAGTGTGTCCCAAGTTAAAGGCTTTTATAAGCTGCCTTAGTCATTGTGTTTTATGAAAGCAATTTCAAAAGTGACTAAGACAAATGGGAGGGTCCCTTGAGTAAGCATGAAGCCTCAAACCCAGACCTGGAGTTAAAAGAGTCTCACACACCTTAAATGGGACTACAGCCCTGTGTGAAGGACTAGAGCAACTGGAGAGGTTCCAGAACACATGGCCAGATTCACTGTGCAGAACTAAAATGCTTAAATAAACACCCTTTGAGGGAACATCTGAATTCTAAGAGAGAAAAGTCTTAAATAAAAGTGCTCTACTGGCCAACTCTCAAAACTCATTCACAATAAAAAAAAAAAAACCACTTTTTCCTAGGGCTAGAGAGATGGCTCAGTAGTTAAGATCACTTGCGGTTCTTCCAGAGATCCTGAGTTAGTTCCTAGCACCCACACTGTGTGGCTCACAACTGCCTGGAACTCTCCTAGGGGGGATCGACGGACTCTGAGGGCATTTGTACTCACATGCAACAAAGCCGGGTGGGGGTGGCCGATCTCTGAGAGTTTGAGGCCAGCCTGGTCTACAAGAGCTAGTTCCAGGATAGGCTCCAAAACTACAGAGAAACCCTGCCTCAAGAGACAAAAAAAAAAGAAAAGAAAGAAAGAAATACAACCAAAGAAAGAGGAACTGTTTCCAGACCCGATAACTATTCTTTGTGCTGTATTTACCTGCAAGGTTAGCCCTCTTAAGAAATGAAAACTGCTAGTCTGGCATGAGCTTGAAGAAGTCGTCTCATGAATAACTTCTAGTTAAATTCCATGGAGATGAAATGTTTCTTACAAGGCTTGAACTTCTCAACAGCCTTTCCACTCTGACAGCCCCAAATGTGGCCATTTTGGTAAAGGTCATTTGTCTTGGAAAAGAGAGTCTATGACTCTGGTATGCTGTCGCTGAGAAGAGTCTTCTACAGATGTTAGTGAGATCAAGTTAGATGGTAGAGAGTCTTTTGTCTTCCATGGCCCTGCCAATACTCTGTGTAATAGTTTTATCAGCTTTTGAGAGAAAGGTAGTACAGAGACCGCCAACTGTCTTGACATCAGTCCAACCAAAGGCATGTAGGCAGCCACATACCAAAATCTTTCAAGCCAGAAAAGGGCATCAGGGAACGAAAGGGAATGAATCACTAGGTATAGCACTGAGTGCTTGCTAGATTGTTGCTGAGTCCTGAAGCACAGGCACTTATGGAACCAACCATTGTACTTATCCACAAAGCTAGGGCCCTTCCTCCAGTGCCCCTGATGAATTTTGTAATGAAAAAAGTTGAAAATGTAGAAAAGATGAACCCACTTGAAAGAGAAGAATTGGCCCAAGCATCACAATCTTTGGGGAACCCCCTGAGCTCCAATCACCAAGAGCAATGCTGTAATATCATTAACCTTACTCCTCTCGCTCTGCAAAAGGTCACTTTATCTGTGAGCCACGCATCCGCACACTCACACAGATAAGAGGCCATTAACAAAGGCCTGACTGTTGGCTGCCCCACCAGTGCTATCTAACCCAGTTCGCACATTTTCCAGCATTCTGTCACGAAGTCATTGGCAGTGTCACTGCTGGAAAACTGCATGGCTCAGATGTTTCTAAACCCCTTTAATCCATGACAAAGGCCTCCATTTACTGTTGCTTTGTTTTCCTCCACTGCCCTATAGCATGGCAGCTAGTGTGTGCTTCTGATAAGCAGCGAGCCATGCAGATGAGGTTCGGTTTCCTTGTACACACCGCCACGCAACCTGCCAAGGCCCAAACGGGGGACGTGGCATGGTTTTCCCTCCCCCCAACCAGCAATCAATGCCAGTGGCACCCTGCACAGTGTTTCCCAGGCCAGATAACTTCAGAAGAACACATAACTAATTTTTTGTATGTGTGACAAAAAAATGACATTTGTTTAGCATCATCTAATTTGAAGAATGCTTTCTCTAGGGCAAATAATTTCATTCTAATAAATTGAGAGGGTAGCAAACTCACAATGTAGAGCAAAAAGAAAAAGAAAATACTCCTGTCCTATGGATTTTTTTTTCTTTGGAAAGGTTACTTTCTTCTTTCTCTTTGCAAGGCAGAAGAAAGGAGTAGAGGCTGCTGCTCCGGAAAACAATGCTGATATTTGCTGCTCTCGACAAAAGAGGCTTGTGTGTGTCCAGGGAAGTGTGACAAAAGCAACAAGAGACCTGTGGTGGGAATGGTGGAAGCCTAAGCTGGACTGGGAAGGAAATGCATGAAGGAATTGACAGCCGGTTGACTCCTTGGCCTCGGCGACTATCTCCACTGCCAAGTTCAGATGAAGAGCGAAGTTGCAGTTCACGTAGAGGGAGTCCTCAGCTGTTAGAAGCATGTAACGGGGCAGGGGAAAAATCAGGTTTGAGAAGCATGAAGAAAGGGTTGGGGTAGAGGGCAGCTCAGAATGCGGAGGAGAAGCCCAGTGACTATGGAGCACTGAGAATCAAGCACGCTGAAAGATGGAGACTTCTTTCCTGCATAAGAAGTTAACAGCTGAGTTTAGATTAAAAGCCAAGAATCAGCAACATCCATCATGAAGACTGTGTGGCAAATATGGGTACAAAGCAGTGCGGAATATTGGAAGGTGGGGCATATAGTTAATGCTTAACCATTTAACATTTACTTCATGGGCAAAGAAGCTCACATGAGGACCTAAGTGTTGGTATCCAGCGTCCATGCAAAATCAGTAGCACAATGGCCTGCATTTGTAAGCCGAACACTGGGGCTCTGAGACAAGCAGATTCCTGAAGCTGTTGGCTGGTCAGCCTCAACGAGTTCCAGGTTCAGTGAAACACCATCTCAAAAAATAAGCTGGAGAGAGATAAGGAAGGCATGTAACATAAATCTGTCAAGCCTCCGCATTCACACCCATACCCACACATGGGACCTGCGTGCACGAGTACACATACCTGTACAGACGTGTGCATACACAACCGACACATTAGGAAATAAATGCAGAACATCCTCCCATCTGTGGCATGCATCTTTGAAGTGTTGGGGTGTATCTTCATCCTCACCTTTGAGTCCCAAAGGAGCTGAAACATTTTTTGAAAATGACTTCAAATGCTTTATCTCTACTAAAAAACAATATCTTTTTTGCTCACGAGAGCTGCGCTTCTAAACTCTCAAGGCCTTTCCCATGCTTCTCAGTTTTCAAATGATTAAAAGATATTATCTTCCTATGTCTAGTGGAGGCCAGGGAGCTGGAGAGGGTGGGCTAATTCTATCATGGAGATTTTCTTCTCCCAAGACTATGCTGTTAGCAGAACACGGTCTCATTGTTCTTTCTCAAGCCCTTTAACATTGCCTGTGCCACCCTGCTCCTGGTACCTCCTACCTCCCTCCAAGTAGCAAGGGCAGAGGTAGCTAGCTCACCATGGTAATGATGCAAATGTAATTTTTTCCTAGATTTGGTTGTCGTGGGAGCTCATTTACCACCAAATCCACAGTGTGTGGGCCCAGGTGACTGCCTGACCACCTACTGATTATCGTTGTAACACAGCGGTGGGCGAGTGACTGGGCACCTCCTGTCTTCTTGTGATGTAGCCACCACTCACTGTGCCCCTTCTAATACACATCCCTTCCAATGAAAACCTGTCCCTACATGACGGCGTAAGTCATAAACAATCCCACACCAGTTGGGATTTAAAGGGGTATTTATTTTAAGGGTAAAACTT
>LOEQ01002890.1:181491-202682 GCA_001685075.1 Bramus lutescens | reverse complement strand
CACACACACACACACACACACACACACATCTAGTGTGATAAATACTGAGATGAAATACATCTAGACCCAGAATACGAATTAGGTATTCTATGAGAGGCTTCGGGGGGGGGGACACTGCTCATGAATCTTCGATATATTGAAATAGCTTTTTAAAATTCAACGCAGCACTGTATTAGCCAGGGTTCTCCACAGAGAAACAGAATGTGATGTACACAGACGATACAACTAGGGATATAGATGGATGGGCATGAGGCTGGCACAGGAGCTGTAGGAATTGGTTCTTGTTATTGAAGCAAGGAACCCTGGGATCTACAAGCTGGAGAACCCAGAAGGCCAGCACTGTAATTCAGCGTGAGTCTTGAAACAGATGATGTGACCCCTACTATGACCCTGAACATCTCAGACCTAAGAGCACCGAGGTCCTCAGAGGCAAAAAGATATATATACAAGGCTCAGTTCCAGTTCAGAACTTTTTCCTCCTTTTTCTTTTGTGTTGGGGCCTTTGAGGAGCTGGTAAACATGATGTTCAAATGCTGATCTCTTCTAGAAACATCATAACACAACCAGAAATAATATTTTACTAGCTCTCTGGGCAGCCCTTAACCAGGTCATGCTGACATGCACTATTGATTGACACAAATACTTTGTGGCTTTATGTCTCGTGAAATAAAATTAACTCTCCCATTCTCTATGACTTCTCAAAGCACCAACAAGCTCTGGCTAACCAATTACTCATTCACAAGACTACGAAACCGCCTCGCAGACACATCCCACGGGTGATGACTGCTAGCACCTATTGAGGATAAGAAGTGGGCACATTTCGGTGCTGCTCCTCAGCAGTGGCACCTGGGGACCCACATCAAGCAGGCTGGGTCAGAGTGCCTCAGAGTAAACTGTGTGACTAAAGCCTTCCCCGGAAGTTCTGAGGGTGCAAATCTGACCCCGTCAAGCTACCTTTGCTCTCACTTTGCAAATACAGACACTGAACCTAGTGACAAGATCTCCTCAAGGTCACGTGGAAGGATTAGTCAAAAGCATCTCACCAGAAGCAAGACGTCCTGGTTCACTGGGCGGTGGTGGTGCCCACCTTTAATCCCAGCACGCGGAAGGCAGAGCCAGGCGGATCTCTGTGAGTTTGAAGTCAACCTGGTCTACAAGAGCTAGTTCTAGGACAGGCTCCAAAGCTACAGAGAAACCCTGTCTCAAAAAAAAAAAAGTCATGGTGCAAAGGGAGATGATTGAAACCATGAAGAATCCTTTTTATCCTCTCTCCTCCTCTTCCAAATTCATATTTTTTAAAGAATTTCATATATGTATAGAGTATACTGTGATTATATTTACTACTATCTATTACCCTTTCTTATCTCCCTTCTTCTAGCTCCTTTCCAATTTTAATGATTTTCTGGGGTGTGTGTGTGTGTGTGTGTGTGTGTGTGTGTGTGTATTGTTGAGTTTAATTAGGGTTGCTTGTATGAGCATGAGTTGGGCCTATTTACAGGATCATGGGCAACTTGCCAACGGCTACACCACCAAAGAAACGTTATCATTCCCCCAGCAACCCAGAACTGACAATATAGCATCATTCCCCACCATATCTACAATGGACTGTTGAAGGACTCGAATTTTCATGAGTCTCATGCAGATAGCCAGCAGTAGGAATTGATCAAAGAACCAAACACATCACTGCCCACCAATGTAATCAGAGGTTTCTCTCGCATTCACTGAGTGGTTCCCAGGTAACCACTCAGAGGCTTAAATATCACTTATAAATGCTTAGCCAATAGCCCGGGCTTATTATTAGCTAGCTCTTACATTTAAATTAACCCATTTTTCCCCTGGCAATTTATTTTTAATTTAAACTTAAATTATGAAATCAAAGTTATCCACAATGAACAATTATTCTCACCTATATTCACAACTAGTTTTTTCGCATATTCTGTGTATCACATTACATTCTTACAATTAACCCATATTTTTTATCTATGCTTTGCCGTGTGGCAAATAGCTTGTTAACTCATTTTTTACATGTCTCTCTTCCTCAGTTAAGTCAAGGGTTTGTGGGTGTTTCTCCGCCATGTACGCCATACCGGTTATACTTCTAGTGATTCTCCTGCTTCTGCTTCTCAGCTCCCAGGAGAAGTAGTGGGAATTGCAGACACTAGCGCCATTCATCCAGTTTTGACATGCGTGCTAGGGACTTTGAATGCAGGTCATTAGGTTTGCACAGTAAGTACAAGCTGAATCATCTCCCCAGCCCTGGAGTTTTTCCAGTAGAATTCCCAGTGTCAAAACCCTGGAAAACTCCTGACACACAAAGAACATTTCATAAACGGAATTCACCAACATCACCTATCAGCATATCTGTCTTCATCAGGGAAGGAATACTGGTGGGGACCTGAAAGGCAAAAGCTACCAACAGGTCCCTTGTCATTATCATCAGTAGTAGTCATTTGTGAGATGTGGGTCTTGCTAGGCAGCACAGGCTGGCCTAGAACTCTCCATCCTCCTGCCACTGCCCCTTGACTGCTAAGATTGCAGTCGTAGTTCACTATGCATATCTTCATTTCTTAATAATAGAGTCCTGGTCATTAGAGGCTATTGATTGTTGGGAGGATGCAGATGTGGCTGGGCGTCGTGTTAAACCTGGGGACTCAGTGAATGACAGATAGTCTATACAAGTGTGAGTTGAGCTGTGATGTTTTGAGACTCACTCCCTTAATGCAGGCAGATGAATGATCAATCATGAGTTCCAAGGCTGTGGGTATAGTTCAATCGGTAGAGTGCTCAACTGCCGTGCACAAAACCCTGGGTTTGACCTTCAGCGCCTCCTAAAACTGGAGGAAGTGGTGCCTGCTTATAATCTCTGTGCTGTGCTAGGGAGGTAGAGTCTGAAGGATCAGAAGTGTGAAGTCATCCTTGGCTACATAGTGAGTCTGACGCCTACCTTAGCTACGGAGGGAAACCCTATGTCAATGCTACTACTGTATCATTATCGTCGTCGTCATCGTTAAAATGTGCTTTGATATTTTCCCAGCCAGACTTATGGGAAACTTGTATTCCTAACAATTTGGTTACTATGGTACAATCTAATGCATGGCCTGTGGAATCTTTCGAGGACAATTGGATGGGCTGGGGCAGCCACAGCTCAGCGCCTCCCACAGAGACCTCTGTTCGCTGCTGTCTGGACTGAACTCCCTCCCAGTTGCCCCAGATCCCTGCTCCTCCAGGCAGAAACCTTATGGCAGAAATGCGCTGCTGTACAAAAACGGAAAAGGGCTTCTGCTGAAAGCCTTCCTTTGTCTGCCTTCCAGCCCCGTTTGCCATCTCAAAGCATCTCCACAAAGTTGATGTTTCCGTTCCTTTAATTCAGTGTTCAGGATGACACAGCTCCAGCCCAGCTGTCTCAAGAGCACAGAGAGTGTGTAAATGTTGCCAGTGTTCCGGCTTCTTTTCTTTCTCTGGGTCAGATGCAAGGCTGTCACAGTGTACGCTGTTATTTAAGGGAGATGCTCAGATGTTTCCTTTCTGTGGTGGCAGAGATCTTTTCAAGGGGGCCTCTTTATTCCTCTGACATTTCCACTCTTGAGAAGCTGACCCAGTTTCCGCAGAATAACAAAAGCGGCACACAGGGAAAACAGATTCCCCTGAGGGACTGATAAACCCAGGTGAACTCTGGCCAACCGAGTTTCCCTTTGAGAACCAGGCTTGCTGCCAGGAAAACTGAGGCCTACAGAAGCGTCTCAGAGATAATGTGGACAAGTGATCTCTCTGCTCTGAGCTGTCTCTCAGAATTTGTCTCTCATGTGATTCTGTGGGGAGGGCGGTTTGGTCAATCACACACCCAAGTTCGTTCCCTCCCTCCCTCCTTCCCTCCCTCCCTTCCTCCCTCTCTCCTTCCTTCCCCCTCCCCAACTTCTCTCTCTGCCAGTTTCTGGAATCTGATCTTCAAGTTGCCTCCTCTAGGTCCCCAGCCACACACTGGGTCCTGGATTTCTGAGCCACTGGAAAGGGCCAGAACTTGGACCATGTCTTGTTCACCATAGGAGTCGACTTCTGGAGAAGTTGGCACAGTTTAGAATCCAGGAACAAGAAAGGGCTAAAGGGACCAAGAACTGTCCCTGTACAGCTCGCACAACTTCAAACCCTGCAGTTACTCATCTAACAGTTACTCAGGAACTTCTGAACAGAAGTTGACCTCCTTGTTGACTTGGCTCACCTCTTTTCACAGATACTGTATGGACAAACAGCTTGGCTTCTTTCTTCCCCTAACACAACCAGAAAGACAGGCAAGCCAGACTTCCTTCTTCTCTGTCTGGATTTTAAAGCCACAACTGCCTACAATTAGCCTCTCTAAGGCCAAACAGTTATGGGTGGTGCATGCAGAGGAGATAAGTGTTACTTAGAATATGTTCTTTCTATCAGATTCAGTGATCCAAAAGCACCCAGAGAGGCAATCATTTGACTGGTGGATTTTTTTCTGTTTCTCTCAGACTATAAGTATGAGATACCAATAAGGACTTATAACCTATGAGGTTCTCTCTCTCTCTCTCTCTCTCTCTCCATTAGCAGCTATTCTGAGGTTTGGAGGATAAATGAAAATATTTTCTCTTTAATTAGTGGCACAAGCAATAGTCCAACAACAAACAATAGAGAAATTTTTAAAGAAGAAGCCAACTGAACGTGCCTGAAAAGCCAACATTCAACAGATAATTAAGTCTCGACACAAACTAGCTAATGGACCAGACACCAGTCATACAAAGAATTCACAGCTCTACCTATAAAGGAGTGAGAGTCAATTCAGGAAGCCCACCAATGAACAAGTTCAGTTTGGGGCAGTTAGCACTCAGAGTTGCAAAAACAACAGTAATAAAGAGACTGGAGAATGGGCTGGGGGTGTGGAAAGCACGGGATGTCTAGCTCTCGGGGCCATCATTACTTTTGGCACATTTGCCTCACCGGAAGAACATGGTTTTGGAAGAACCCTGTTTTTATCAGCCTTGCCAAATGGAGAGCAGTGGCTGGAGCTCCAAACTCTTTATTCAAACTTTCTAGGCAACACAGCTGGTGCACGGTCAGCACATGGGTGGCGCTAAAGATACTAACCACGGTGTCAACTGGCTTCCAAGGTATTCCTAGACTGAGCACCACTGACATTACAGAGACGATCATTTCCCCCACAATTCCCTGAACCATTTGTCTCCATCTATTTTAATGATTCCCACCCACTTTATACACCGTCCAGTTCACACACCGTCCAGTTCACACGCCATCCAGTTCACACACCATCCTCTTTGCACACTGTCCAGTTCACACTCCATCCAGTTCACACACCATCCACTTTACTCACTATCCACTTTACACACCATCCACTTTACACACTGTCCACTTCACACACCGTCCAGTTCACACACCATCCACTTTACACACCATCCAGTTCACACACCATCCACTTTACACACCGTCCAGTTCACACACCATCCAGTTCACACACCGTCCACTTTACACACCATCCACTTTGCACACTATCCACTTTACACACTGTCCATTTCACACACCGTCCAGTTCACACACCGTCCAGCTCACACACCGTCCAGTTCACACACTGTCCACTTTACACATAAAAGTTAATGCTTATTTCCAAAAACAAAAAAGAAGGAGAGGGAAGGAGGGAGAGAGGAAGGAAGGATAAAAATATTTTGAAATAGGATCAAGGTGGGATGGTAAGATTTGTCTTTGTTCATTCAGGTGGGAGTTAAGGTGAAAATCGGATGGAAAACAGCAGATAGGATGCGATCAAAGGAGTCACAAGTGTCACTCAAAGAAAATGGTGTTTGCCAGGCCACAGTGAGTAGAGGAAGGAAAAAGCCACATTTCAGGTCAGTCGGGCAAATCTAGACCTTGTGTGGGAACTAAGAAAACTTGTAT
The DNA here is from genome assembly GCA_001685075.1 of Bramus lutescens. Taxonomy (NCBI): domain Eukaryota; kingdom Metazoa; phylum Chordata; class Mammalia; order Rodentia; family Cricetidae; genus Bramus; species Bramus lutescens. The sequence continues at coordinate 196,757 of LOEQ01002890.1, read as the reverse complement.
CAAAAATGAGCTGATTTTAAATTTTCGTTCTTTTAAAGCTATTTCCATATCTAATGAGGGCTAGTTATACACACAGAAATATGTAGGAGTTTTTCTTTTTCAAATCTATGAAACACTAAGATGATTGGAAATTCAATGCATCAACACCCCCTGGGCACCTCTTAGCCTCTAATACTTTTGTCTTTGCAAATGCAGTGAACACTCTGTAGCTCATTTCTTAAGCTTTTTGCTATGCATGACTTTGTGATGGCCACTGTGGAGTTACAGGACATACGTGTGTCCTCTGAACACCTATGTACAGAGACTGACACAAAACCTGTACCTACAACTGAACAAACCTTGAGCGACCATATAAATCAAAAGATAAAAAAGAGCAACCAGCATGGGGTAAATGCTGCATATAAATCTTTGCATTACTGCAAACCTCGAAGGCACCGCAACTACCCTCAGGTGCTTTGGAACTATTCCAAAATGCACAGTTTAGTTAAATGTGCCTATCCAGATGTCAAAATAAAATTAAAGCCTTTCTTGGACTCCAAACCAGAGAATGCTGTAACATCTCTACATGGCTAAGTCACTTCTTCAAGAATTTAGTGCAGAGTGAAGGGCCTGGGGAATGAATTTCAGAGAGGTTTGAAATGCCTTTAAAAAGAAAAAAAATCCGAGAAGAGGGGTGAGTGCAAGAGAAATCGCTTCTTGGGTGGATTTAAAGTCTTCACAGATCTCTAGAAACAAAACAACCTGATACGAGCTAATGGGCAGAACTGTGGATGAGTCTGAGTGTCTGGAGACCAGTGCTAACTGGAACAGGACCTACAACTTTTCCGGAAGTTCAGAGAATCTGCCCAGTCCTTGCTCCATTTTGCTACCTGTATTTTTCAATTGAGTAGTCACATTTGTTTGGTACAAAAGGATAGACATTGACTTTTGAATATAATGAAAAATTCTTGAAAAATACCTGAGTAACTTGTGAAATAAGTTTTTAAAAAACATATTGCCCCAAAGAAGAAACCTATAAACCTTTGTTTTAGGGCCTTGTTCCTAAAATGACATTACTCATATTACTCTACATTTTCCAGGGTTTTATCTTTTGTCCCTAGGAGAAAAAAAAAACATGTTAGGTGTCAGTTGTGAGATAAAATTCTAAAGCATGGTTACAGGAGGCAAACTCCTGTACGGTGTGTATGCATGTGTGTGTTTATGGTATATGCACACCTGTGTGTGTAGCTGTGTCCACTTATATACCTCAGAGGGGCTAGAAGAAGAGTGTTCTGCTCTATACATTCCCACCTTTCTCCTTTGAGACAAGGTCTCTCACTGAACTAGAGCGAGGGAGACTGGAGGCCAGCAGTCCCCAGCAAGCCTCTGTTTTCCATCACCCATAATGCTTGGGTTACAGACATGTGAAGTGCATGACCATACTCGACTTTTTACATTGGTGTTGGGATATAAACACAGGTATACCCCTTATGCTTATGGAGGAAGCCCTTACCCCCCTGAGCTATCTCTCCGGACCCCACAATCCCTGTATTTTAGGAGCTGTTCTTAGAGTTGAGGGTTATCTCCACGAATCACCCCAGGAAGATCCGCTCTCCACCACCACTTTGCTGAGGTTCTCCAGTATTGACAAGACACACCCTGACTCTGGGGAAAGAGGAAGATGGCAGGAATACACTGTGATAAGAAGTTAGGTCAGCTCTGAGACAGAACACCAATGGAGAGAAAGTTGCTGAGAATGGAATATATTACCAAAAAAAATTAGTATGAACTGGACAGTCCTAAAAATAGGCTTATCTCTCAAAAGTGGTTGAGGCGAGGCTATCTCAATGTCATGCCTGCCAAGCACAGGCAAACCCTTAACTTCAACCACCAGAACCAAGAAAAGAAAGCTGAATAAAATTATGAGTGTAAGTTAACTCAAATTTACTTGAATCTTTCCCCTGAGGAGCAACCAAACCCCCCTTTATTATTGGTTGTAGAATATTGATTTAGCCAGCTACCCTTTGGTATTAAAATGTCTAGTGATCCGAGATGATGGCGGACTTCCAGTCCTCCGATGCCTGACCTACTGGGCATACTGGTGTGATCGCTTTTTAAATATGATACTTTGATTAATTCTTTGAAATTTTCATACATGCACACAATATATTTTTTTTCTAATTCTCCCTAACTTCTCCCGGATCTATCTCCTATCCCCATTGCCTCCCAACTCCATGTCCTCTTTTGTTTTTATCACCTACTGAATCCAGTTTGTGCTGCCTGTATACCCATGGGAATGGAGCTAGCTGCTAGATCATGGTCAATCTACCATGGGCCGACCCTTAAAGAAACCTCACCGTCCCCGAGAACTGTCCTCAGCTAGGGAGAAACCCTTTTATAAAACTATCTAATGAGGTATTTAGATGTGTCTGTATTCAATAGAGCATAGCTTGAAAAACACAACTTTAAATTCTGACTTTGCACACCTTGGGCTTCAGCTCTACTGCACACTCTACAAGGAATGACTGTCATGCAAATATAGCGATTGTCTTGCCATTACTTAATTTGATGTTAGATTTACTTTATACAGCCTTACATTAATTTATATAGAATTAAATCCATTTATTAAAATCTAGCATTCTGGTTTTGACAATGTAGAGTTGAGTACTCACTGCTATGTTCAGGCTAAAACCATATCCAACAACCCCAATCCCTCCTGCTTCTTTTGTACAGTCAACTAATCCCCAGTCTTAACCCAAGACTCTAGGATCTACCAGCGTGGTTTTACATTTCTAGTTTACCATATACATGGAATTGTGCATGAGTTGCTTTGGGTCTGGCTTCTCTCGCTTAGCAAAGTGAATCTGACATTCATAAGCACTGGGTTGTGCAAATCAATAGTTTGTCTCTTTTCATCGTTGAGGTCTATTTCGCTTCAGGAATGGATCATGGTATATTTATCCATTCATTTACTGAAGGAGGCCATTCAGACTTATTTGTCAAAAGCAATAAATCAGACAAGCATATGTTCTTAGCTAATGAATGGTGCGTCCCTTTGGGTACTATAACATCAAATGAAATTACATCTCGGTAAAATAAAATATCTGATTAAATTGGGACATGGTTATGTTTTTCTTCTCCTTGAGAGTAAAGGGCTATGAGAAGAGATTAGGTTTATCCATGTAATTAAGCACAGAAATATCCAAAAGAAATTCCCACACAACTCAAGAGACCTCCCGAGGAAGCAATTCCTCTCAGATGGAGGAATGGCAGTCAGCATGAAGAAGCCTCTGAGGACTACTGGCTGTTCGGTCATGCACTATGACGTCATTTTCCTTTTGAAAAATAAGTGACAGGCTAAGCTGGAAAGTTTTTTACAACAAGCACAAGCTCAGTAGAAGATTTCAGAGATCAGAAAACGCAAACAGCCCTCACCTGCTGGTTGGTTCATTCCACTCTGAACATCATCTAATCGTCCCTGATCTCAGTGGGACAGCATCAGGATCGAGGGTTTAGACTGCAAGCATCTCATGCCACATGGTGAGGAGAAACACTTTGGACAGCTCAGTTTAAGACAGTTTGTTAACTGAAATTCCCTGAGCTGTCGCAGTCTTTACTTTCACTCAAAGAAATTTGTCCCCACAAACAAGTATGTGTATCCCTCAAGGCTTCGGAATGAAGACCTTGCCCTTGGTGCCTTTTCTCCATAGAAGCAATGTTCTGGGTCTTGAAGCATCCCCGCAGACAGAGAGCTACATAGACATCAGCTTTGCTGCTGCTTTGTTGTGTCTGATGTCCTCTGTGGAGGAGCTGGGTTCTCAATCTACAGTGATCTCTCCCTGCTCTGGACAAGAGGAACGCCATTGAGAAGGCACAATATTCCCAGAACATCTCAAAAACACCCTACTTAAGGAATAAAATGATCTCTACTATCTTGATATCAGTACAGAACGGATCCCATTATCCACTCCACAAACATTAAACAAGCCTTGAGGACAGAAAAAATGATGGTTCCTAATCTCATGCAGCTCATAGATACAGGAGAACCGATGTGCCTGCACACAATGCAGGTCAGGTACAAGCGGTTTCAAATAGTCTCCCTGGCTCTGTGAGAATGCCATCAGATTGTCCAAAGCCTGGAAAATTTTCAAGGTTAATGACCATTAGAAATTATTAGAATTTAAAATAGGGGGCTGGAGAGATGATTCAGTGGTTAAGAGTGCTTACTGCTCTTGTAGAAGTTCAGTTCCCAGTGCACACACTAGGCATTGGGCAGCTCTTTTGCCACCTCTCTCTCTCCCTCTCTCTCTGAGAGAGAGAGAGAGAGAGTGTGTGTGTGTGTCACACACACAAACAAACACATACACACAAATACATGTTACTAAAATAAAATATAAAATCAAAACTACTGCCAACTTTAAACTGGCTTCAGAACTACACTCTGTTGACATACATCCTCCTTAAGATTAAAAGGATAAGAAACTGTAGATTTGTAAAAAAAATGAAGGAAACATGAATTTATGCATATAAAGAAATTTAATATTACTATTCATTTGAAATTTTAGAGCAAATAAATCCAGGATGGCCACTGCAATCACTAAAGAGAATATTTTAAAAGATAGTTGAGAGCTCAGAAATAAAAAGTGAAAACTTTAAATACTGTTTTTCTGATCTTCCAACATGCCCCTGCTGAAAAGGAACCTTGGAGACTTTACTTGGCTACTTTTCTCATGGCTTTTACCAGATACTTCACAAAAAAGCAGCCTGGGGGAGACGGGACCTGCTTTGTCTCTTGGTTTGAGGGAACTCAATCATGGCAAAAGGACACGGAGGAAGGAACATAAGACAGCTGATCACACTGAATCTAGATGTTGGTGTTCATACTCTTCTCCTCTGTAGTCTGTCTGGACCCTCAGCCTAACGGGGATGCTGTCATTCACACTCAGAGCAATGGCTTCACAGACACACCCAGAGGTATGTCTCAGACGCCTCCCAGGTGATTCTAAAACTAACCAAGCTGACAGTGAGGACAACCATCAGTCATACTCAGTTTCGTTCTTTTTTATTTTTTAACATCACAGATGTATGGGAAGAAGAGAAAGAAGAGTTGAATGAGTCACTCTTAAACAGGCTAGAACAATTTCCCACAGACCTCGTAAAACATGATGATTTCATTTCTCTTTGAAGTTCTCCAAGGCCCCCGTTTATCCCTTGGTGTTTTCCCACTGTTTTGACCTTCTTCCAGTGACCAGTGCCTACAGCTCCACTCTGCACTTGAACCTCCCAACAGACTCTCAGCAGCACATGGAATGTTCTTTCCTGCAGGTCTGCTTCCTTTCTCCTAACATTCTTCCACCTTCTTTCCTAATATATAAAGGCAAGAAAGTGAAGTCTTAGGATTTCAGTGCAGTGTGCCCCTCACAAAGTTCGTGTGTTTGAACAAATGGCCCTCAGAGGGTGGCACTGTTTTGGGAGGTTGTAGAATATTTTGGACGTGGGATCAAGCTGGCAAACATAAGACCCAGCCAAGGGTCTAGGAACTCGGCCCCCACAGCTGCCTCCTGATGGACAAGAGAAGCCAGCATTGGGGTTTCCACCAGTTCTTCCTCTAATGGCTTTGGNGGCTGCTGGGGCTCCCGACAGCCATACCCTAGCATTGTTACCCATCTCCTCCAAAGTTCCTGCCTTTTCTTCCTCCTCCCTATCCCCAACTCACTCCTCCTTTCCTCTCCCTCCCACCTCTTTCTTCCGCAGTCCCAAACCCAGAACTTTGTACATACTGGGCGGATATCCTGTCACTTAATTAGACCCCAGTTTTTCTGTAAGACTTTTACTTCTTAAGCTAGCTGGAGAAGATCTGGTTTCCTGCAGATAACTGGTTGGCACAGGTCTCCTGTGTCCACTTTTGCTGTCCCTTGCTCTACCGTCATGGCATAGCTCACACCTGCAATCAAGGAATGATTTAACTTTTAATATGCAGCTGGCATCCTCTCTAGATAGTAAACTCCTAGAGAATGTGGCTTGGATTGTATATTTTCAGCCTTTAACATCATATTTGACCCATGATACATGTACAATAAGCATTGGCGAGCAAATGAAGGAATGAATGAGTGGAGAAACTCACAAGTGGCTCTTTGTTCAAGAGCTATCCTTTATTGGGCAATTTTAACTTGAATTCCTCAACTTGAGCTCTAAGGAGATGGCATATTAATTCACATGATGATTATGTAGATCAAATGAGATAATAAATTTGGAAATACTTTATGAACATTTTATTTAAATATTAGAAGCTATTTTTCTCTGGGCTGCCAAGAAGCAGAGTAAAGAAGACAAACACAGTCTAACAACTTTTACGAGTCCAACCAAAATAGATCTTTTATTTTCTTAATATTGCATGCCCAGGCAAGTTCACATATATAAGACTAAGTTCCAATTCCAAACTCATCCTAGAAGCTCCCAGAGGTCCCAAACTCATAACATAAACACTAGAGAACAATATTAAATTATAGCAAGGCCTTGAAACTGTTGTTTTATTTTTTTATAGCCACCCAAGGTCAAATGATGCATGGTAATTCCTGAATAACTCCAAAAATGGACTGGGACAATGTTTATATAACACACAATCAGGACTTGGAATTTAGGTCAGATTATAGCACTTCTGTGGTATTCAAGCTCCAGAACCCAAATGGTACTTAATCTTGAAGAACAATGGCAACCTTGCCTGTTTTTGGATCACCTGGTGTGAACACCACGTTGACTTATGCAGGGCAAAGGGCAAGTAGTGATGAACCTTAGTTCCTGAGGGATGAGCCACGCTCATTCATTCTCTCATATGTTTTCCTACGAAAATAATTTTAGGGTTTCCTTTGATCCAAATCTCCTGCTACCTGCTTTGAGGACTAGGCGAGGAACCGGAGCACCAAGAAGTAAAGAAGGCAAAGCACCTCTTTTCATAAGAAGAGAAAATACTAGAAACAAAGGAGAACTGGGCAGGCTCACCGAGCAATTAGGCATTGCCAAATGCTGCAATGGGCAAAGGAAACAAAACGTAGAACATGTATCAAAGTCAAGCATGTGCTTTAGAAAATACAGCTGTAAGAGCACACAGATTTTTGACCATCCGAACCAAATTCAATTAGCATGTCTGCTCCGCTTTTCTGTCTCTGCAAGTGAAAGGCTGTTATTAGGTCCCCTCTCTCATCTCCAAGCAATGCCTTCATAAAACATTCCAAAAAGTAAACATTAGCTTTAGGCATTTGATTGCTGCTCTCCCAGAACACTGTGTTCTGTCCTGTTTCTCCCCATATCCTTTAATATTAAAAAACGGGGAAAGACTAAAAGCGATTACACAGCTCTTGTCTCGGAGCCTGCTCACCCAGCCTCCTCTCCAGCATGGCTGGGTCCTCATGGTGCAGGAAATTCATCTCACCCTCGTTACACAGACAGCCATATGCCAAGAAGATGTAAACAGCAACCCCATGATAGCAAAAATGTAAAATTCTCAGAAGCTCAACATTCCTTTAAAAAATTATAACAAAGAGTTATATAAACAATAAAATTATATAACAATGTAATATGCAAGGATGATTTTTAAAATGGAATCTAAATATCTTTTTCTTGATGCTTTCATTAACTAACTTGATGTTTTCCCCTGCAGGTACATAGCAACTATTGAACATGGTCCTACCCCCGCAACCCTGCTCCCATTAATCCCCTTTGTCCCCTCAGATGATTTCATTTCTACTTTCATTTGCTGCTTATTCAGGATTTTGTATGACCATATCGAACCTAGGGACCACAGTGAGAGAAAATAGACCTGACCATTCTGAGTCCAGCTTCATTCCCTGGATGCAGTTATTACCAGGTGCATCCATTTTCCTAAAAAAAATACAACTTTATTGAAACATAAGTCCACTGCGTTTATATGCCATGCTGTCCTGGTCCATGCCACGAGTGTTGAACACATAAATCTGCTGATGTACAAGTGTCTCTCTGATATGTTGATTTGGAGTCCATCGGGTAAACACCCAGGAATCTATTACTTCCAGCTGGGCCATACAGTAGACCTTATCCTGGTATTGGAAAAACCTCCACACTGATTCCCACAGAGGCTGAACTTTACAACCCCACTCACAGCACAGAACGGTTCCATTTGGGGAGGATTAGTTAATGAATGTCTGCCAATAGGTGAGGGCAATAGAGCCCTGCCCTGGATAAGAAGAAAGCTTGCATAGGACCTTTGGTGTCTGCACCCAGAAAATGAGATGGCCTGACAAGGGCATCAGGCATGCCTGCTGTAGAGGACGCTCTTATTCTCATACAACTTCCTGCAACCTCTCAGCTGAGCCTGGAGAAAGCATGTGTGACTTGCCTTGTAGGAGGAAAGGGGGGTGACAAAAGGCAGAAAGTCAGCTAAAAAGCCAAGCCCAGTACTTCTCGAGCAATGTAGATGGTAGCTGGGTGAAGGTGGGTACCTACGGTCTGAACAAGCATCTTCTGCATGCTCCTCAAAAACAGTACCATGGAAGCCAGCTGTGAGGGTCCACACCTGCAACACCAAGTATGAGGATATACACTTGTAATCCCAGGTGTGAGGGTACACCCTTGTAATCCCAAGTGTGAGGATACACACTTATAATCCCAGGTGTGAGGGTACATACTTGTAATCCCAGGTGTGAGGGTGCACCCTTGTAATCCCAAGTGTGAGGATACACACTTATAATCCCAAGTGTGAGGGTACATACTTGTAATCCCAGGTGTGAGGGTGCACCCTTGTAATCCCAAGTGTGAGGATATACACTTGTAATCCCAAGTGTGAGGGTACATACTTGTAATCCCAGGTGTAAGGATACACACTTGTAATCCCAGGTGTGAGGGTGCACCCTTGTAATCCCAAGTGTGAGGGTACATACTTGTAATCCCAGGTGTGAGGGTACACCCTTGTAATCCTTGATGTGAGGGTGCACACTTGGAATTCCAGGTGTGAGGGTACACCCTTGTAATCCCAGGTGTGAGGGTGTACCCTTGTAATCCCAGGTGTGATGGTACACCCTTGTAATCCCAGGTGTGAGGGTACACACTTGTAATCCCAGGTGTGAGGGTACACACTTGTAATCCCAGGTATGAGGGTACACACTTGTAATCCCAGGTGTGAGGGTACACACTTGTAATCCCAGGTGTGAGGGTGCACTTTGTAATCCCAGGTGTGAAGGTGCACCCTTGTAATCCCAGGTGTGAGGGTACACACTTGTAATCCCAGGTGTGAGGGCACACACTTGTAATCCCAGGTGTGAGGGTGAACCTTTGTAATCCCAGGTGTGAGGATACACACTTGTAATCCTCGATGTGAGGGTACACACTTGTAATCCCAGGTGTGAGGGTGCACCCTTGTAATCCCAGGTGTGATGGTACACCCTTGTAATCCCAGGTGTGAGGATACACACTTGTAATCCCAGGTGTGAGGGTACACACTTGTAATCCTCGATGTGAGGGTGCACACTTGGAATTCCAGGTGTGAGGATGTTTGCCTGCAATCTCAGGTATGAGGGGAGAAGCCTGTAATCCCAGGTGCAAGGTGCACGCCTGCAATCCCAGGTGTGAGGGTGCATGCCTGCAAATCCAGCACTCAGAACACTGAGACGGGAAGACAGAAAGCACCAGGCTAACCAGACTACATGCTGAGAACATATGCCGTAAACAACAACAAAAGCTCTATGAAGCAACATTGTATTGACTTACTTAATTTTCCTTTCATATGTACCTCTAATCAAAACAAACATGGGGAATGTAAAAGAAAACAATGGTCACCACAGCGACTCTATTTTACCTGAAGCCAAATTCATTTTATCATAAATGAAACATTTCCAAAGATTTTACATTACATATCGCCTCCCGCTCTCTTTCGCTTGTGAGCATATCCATACCCAAATTGTTTAGTCCTCTCATTTAGCTCCATTAGATACTGGATATTATTTCACATATTTACCTCCACAGCTCCCTGTGTCCCACCAATGCCCAGGAACCAGCTATTTGGAATTGTGACAAGGACCGTGGTCTTTCATGGGTTAATCATTCAGCTAACACTGAGGAGCACCTCAGCTCACTACCTTCCATGTGGTAGCAAAGAAGACCCAAAGACCCCAAAGCAGAATACACTAAGCTTGCTCTTTAGCAGTCTCCAAACCAACCTCTTTCTATTTCCATTTGCAAAGTCTGACTTTTAGAGTTAAGGGATTCTTCTTTTCCAAATAAAAAATGGGCATGAAGCTCAAAGAGCTCAAGAAAATCTTTCATTTCTTCTACTTTGATGCCCAGGCTTCATTCTTCCCTGAAATTCTACCTTTAAGTAAATAGTAGTGTGATGATGTGGACAGTTTCCACCAACATCTTACCTCTAAGGGTCATTGCACATGCTCTGATTCATCGAGGATAACCACAGAACCTAGGACCCAGACCCTAGGTCTTGGAGCCCTCCTTGGAGACCAAGGCCAAGACCTGGGAAAACCAGAAACAGGGCTAACTATGGTGAGAGAAAAGCAAGAAGGCTCCGGGAGCTGCAGAAGTCCGTTCTGCCATTCGAAGAGGGTGTCTTTATTAACCATGGTTTTATTTTCAGCCCAAGCACCTATGAATCCAATTTTAAAAAACAAATGTTCTTGGCACTGGTGAGTCCTGCCTGAGCCCACTGCTACTCTAGTTTCCCACAGAGACAGCCAAGCAATCAGGGGATCAATACATCCAAATGGTACTTCCGCAGCGGCGCTTCCTCCCTGAGTGCGTCAAATGCTCTCTCAGACAGATGGACACCGTCTGCAGGACCCTGCTAACTGGAGAGAAACCATCTTTGAAAACTTTGACAACCAGCGGGGTGGCACGTCTGCTTCTATTTAAATGAGCTCATTAGAGTTAATATTTTTGTGACTTCCAACCAGTTGTTCAATCATTTCTCAAGTGTGATATGTTTTAATCAAAAACGAAACACTTTAGGACATAGATTTTGTTGAAACCCTGTTTTAGCTACATCCTTTCCGGAGGAAATTTTTCTGGAGTAAGGCTTTTTTCTTTTTTGGAAGTAGGGGAGTGGGTGCATATGATGTTCCATTGTTGGACAGAATAGAAGCAAATGAGACAGACGGCCAACAGGCGCCAAGTTATTTTAAGAATTATCTCTGTGCTGCTTGTGGTATCCATACATCCCAGCACTTGGTGGGGGGTGGCAGCTGGGGCATAAAGATCGGGAGTTCAAGGCCATCCTCAGCTCTCTAGCAAGTACAAAGGCAGCCTGGGATACGCGAGATCCTGTCTCAAAACACCAGAAGAGAAGGAAGAGAACACACTGGCATGTTATCTCTTTCCTGCTTGCCTGGGCCCGCTTCTGTAATAAATCATTTTCTGGTCTGCCCTAGAGGATTTTATTTTATTGACTACTTTAAAAGATAGAGTCAACCAGCTCAATCTGAAATTTTATTGAACAAAATAATCTAGTACACGGTACTTCTCATCGTACCAGAAAGAATGATAGCTGGTATTTGGAATGATGATAAACAAAAGCATCATGGGCTGTGAGTCAAAAAGTCAGAGGGCAACCAAAACAATTACCCAGACAGGAAATGTCAGAAGCGATGCCTTTTGAAGAGACGGGAATTCTCCTGAATGCATGGTCCTGGTGCATTTTGATGGTGGAGACTGAGGTGACCCTGTTGACGTCCTTAGTGCAAATTTGGGCAGCATCCACTTGCAACATCCCATTTGAAGGGACAGTCCTGTGGTTTAGCATTTGAAGAGTTATTTGACATGCCAAAGGGACCTAAGGACCTGGCTATAGATGGAAACCAGGAGCCACAGAGGGAAGAACAATTCCCACCACTTATTTTCTAGAGAAGAGGAAAGCTCACAATGACATGGAAATCGCGGCATTAACCTGAAGCCTGTAGGGAGCTCCCTAGCCACCAGCACTCCTTCGTAATACCCCAGAGATGATCCAGTTCCCTAGACTTGCAAGCCAGCCCTGGAATCTTAACTTTGTTTCCCAATAAAAGAAGGGAATATATTGAAGCAATATAACTCTGGCTTTCATTGTGGCAGAAATTAGGACTTGTTATAAATTTACCCATCGAGGTTTAGAAATGGTTTCATTTGGGGGAAGTCAGGTGACCACTGGGGGAAACATCAGTGTTCATTGTTGTACTAGTCTGGTTCACACTCTACATTAAGGTCCAGCTTAAACTGGGGGTGCCCTGTCTACTAGATTGTCAGTGCTGGTTCCAAAATATTACATAGACCTGATCCATCACCCAAGAAAGGTTAAATAATATTAAATGGAAATTATGTTATATTGTGTGTATTTAAAATATGTGATTAAAATAGTGATAATAACTAACATTGAATATCTGCTAAATACTATGAAGTACTTTCAAGTATTTCTGTGTGTTTATTTTGAATTCTTATCATATCCCCCAAAGTATCCCGAAGCTATAGAGGAGTTAGTGGGGGAACAGAGGGATGGAGTAAGTTGCCCAGGATTTTCCATTTTTCAGTCAGTAAAAGACACAGGAAAGGTTTGAACTCTGGGCCTTGGGGACTCAGCTCAGAGAGTAAAATGTTTGTTCAGCATGCACAAAGCCCTGGGGTTGGTCTCCAGAATACACAAGCTGGACACGGGTACGTGTGAATAATCCCAGCACTGGGAAGGCCAACGCAGGAGGAGCAGTTCATGATCATCCTTGGCTACATAGCAAGTTCAAAGCCAGCCTGAGACCACAAAAGACCCTATTTAAGAGACAGTGAGAGAGAGAGAGAGAGAGAGAGATTTGAACTCTGATTTAGGTATTCTGCCTGTTATATTAATCATCAGGCAAATGCTTTTAGGTAAGAATTTTTACAATAATGTTTTTATTTATCGGTTGAGAATTGTATAGAAAATATTTTGATCATATTCATACGTGGCAGATGCCATTCACCAACTGAGACAAACTGTATTTAACTAAGCCCCTCCACCCACAATGCCTCTCTCACACTTTTTCTGCATGGTTTGGCTCTGATACTTTGGAACACACACTTCTTCACGATGCCTGTGTGTCTGGGATCAGGATTTTCACATGTAGTACAAACACACCTTCTCAGACCAACCCTTTGACTTCCAGCCAGAAGTTTACAGCGAGTAATCAAATACCCCACAATGCAAAGACCACAGCTGGGCCAGAGAAGGTAGGGGCAGGCCAGGGCCGGGCTAGGCTTATTTGTTTTTCAGTGTAGATACTTAGACTACATGGCTGACAACTTTCACCTCCTGGATCATTTTTCTTCTTTGCCAACTATTGACCGTGAAGTGTTAAACAAAAGCTTTTTATCCTTGTAAACATACAATTAAAACACAGGTGTGTTTGTCTCCTTGGACTCTTTGCCATGGAAATGCTAAGCCGTTCCTCTAGCGAGGTCGTGGAACTCTCTGTAGCCCTGAATGGGAGAGATGGAAAGACGGGTGTCCTTGTGAGGGACACCTGCAGAAAGGAATGTGTCAAACAGGTGCTCACCCGCAGCACTGCACGAGGGACAACCTTTCACACTAGGAGGATCACAGTGGCCAGGCCAAGCTCGGAGGCTGCAAATGCCAATTGGCTTCTAATTAGTATCACTCATGGGGCCAAGCAACAACGGTACCAGGTTGGTAAGATGCAGAAAGCATGCTAGCAGCTGCCCTAAAGGGACTGAGTGTCTTCCATAGTGTGTCGTTCTGTCCATACAAATATTCTCACCGGGGCCAATTGCCTTCCAAGCATTGAACAAGAGGGGGCACTACTCTTACTGTCCAGAAGGCACAGGCCACACAGGAATCCAGTTCCAAACACCACCATGCTCAGAAGAAGTGGCAGAGAGTGGACAGCTGGGGGTGGCAAAAGGACCAAGCATGACCACTGCACGAACACCTGCAAAGATGTCAGGAGCACTGGCAAGATTCAGAGTCTGCAATGAAAGGGTCCCAGCAAAGTGACGAGGAACCAGAGCCTGATCCTGAAGGAGTCATCTGCCCTCGGCACAAGCTCCTCTTCCCTGCTGCAAGGCAATAGAGGCACACAGTGCTCCAGCCCCGCTTAGAGACAGCCTAACGCTTCAGGTCAGCTCCTGACTCAGGGGCGAGCAACAGGGCCCAGGGCACATCCACATCATTGTGTGATATGAATTTCTGACACCAAATTAGCTTTGCTTTGTGTTCTATTTTCACATGCGTTTATTGTGTGTCTTTGTCTGTGTGTGTTTGTGTGTGTGTGTGTCTGTGTATATGTACTATAGAGACATAGATTTATATCTCCAAATATATATAACTTCTAGTCTTTCTTTCACACACCTTTTTAGTCATGTGTGGTAGCTGGTTTTAATTGTCAGTTCGACACAGTCTAGAATCACCTGGACAGGGCATCTCAATGAGGGATCACCCAGGTTAGGATTGTTTTGATTGTGCTAGTTGATATGGGAGACTTGCCTGCTGTTTGCAGTACCTTTCCCTAGGAGGGAGGTCTGGACTGTATGAATAGAGAAAGTAGAGAGCACAGCATGTGTGCATCGACAGTGGATGTGACGTGACCTGCTGTCTCGAGTCCCTGCTGCCTCGATTTCCCCGCAGTGATAGGCAACTCAGAACTAATTTGCTTTGGTCTGGATGTTTGTCACAGTAGTGAGAAAGGAAATTAGAATGGGATATAATCAGGCATGGACAACTATTAAACTCCTTAAACAACTAATTTTTTGCATTCTAGGACAAGGAAATGTTATTATTATGATAACTTGTTCATCCTCAGTCTGCTATGAGGATCGGGTAGATATGTGTTAGGTAATACATAGTGGTTGCTCCATAAATGCAAGGCATTTTACTAGTTAGTCAGTAGTCATAAAATTGGAGAAAATAATCAGGAAGTACAAAATCCGCCCCCTCCAGCACCAAGAGGACCTTGATGGGGCACAAACCTAGAGGCTGCCAAGTGTCATCTGTGGCTGTGGAAATCGGAATGAGGCACAGTGATTGATACTCTCATGTCACAATGGCAGTGGGTTCCAGGAACAACACCACTGTGTGTCCAGGGATTCACCTGAGCCCCGGAAGCAGCTCAGATAGTGCTGTCAGTGCTGCATGGATTTCACACCTCAGCTCAGCTGAACCACGTGGAAGACATCTAGATACCTGTCAGGTGAAGGTAAGCTAGATCAGGGGCTCCTGAATGTAACCAAATGTCTCGGTGGCAGCGTGCAGTGGGAAAAGCTACCAAAAAAAAAAAAATTGTAGACTGGGGATT
>LOEQ01002890.1:156196-176618 GCA_001685075.1 Bramus lutescens | reverse complement strand
AAGGCAGTTTCTTTATTAACCAATGAAAGTAACACATAGACAGATGACCCTCCTACATCAGGTGGTATTGTTTGGGGGGAGTTGTGGAACCTAGATACTGTGACCTACCTAGCTGGCAGGGCTGGGTCCCTGATGATAGGCCTTAAAGAGTGATATCCTCTCTGATGCCATCTTGATCTTCCTGCTTCCTGGTGCAAGACATGAAGAGCCCCAGTGAGGAGTCCATGACATTAACTTTCACTGCCAGTAGCTCCACCGTACCTCTCCCACTGTGATGAACTCTTCTCCCTAAACCTTAAGCCAAAGTCAACTTCTCTCCACTTAAGTTGCTTCTGTTAGGTATGTTGTCATGGTCACAAGACAAATAAACACATCTGGGAAGGGAGAGAAGGATTGGGAAACTTGAAGCTAACATTAGACTTTTACAGAGTTAAAAATCATGAAAACAGGGGTAAATGATAGAGCAAGAATCACCAGGAATTGAAAATACCTAGATGTGATGAGCAAAAAGAAGGGAGTCCAAGACTTTGAATGAGTGTGGTGGCTACTAAGAAGGGTATTGTCTAAAGAAACTGGATTGATGGCCTAGATACCTGTGGACTATGCTCGTACACACTCAGAGCCTACAAATGGAAAGATTAAAAAAAAAAAAAGTCTGTCAGCAACTGTGTCTCCCTCTGGCCGTTCCCCTTGCTATACACCTTGTTCCACAGTCTGTGGGACGTGGTGATTTCAAACTGTTCTTCAGGGAGAAAGGTGGTGGGCTTACACGGATTGGAGCCATAGTTCTACAGACACATCTATGAAAGTAACCAGTGTGAGCCAACTAGCCAACAGGGCTCGTTTGTTCCTTGTGGTGGTTTGAATGAAAATGGCCCCAATAAGGAGTAGCATTATTAGGAGGTGTAGCCTTGTTGGAGGAAGTGTGACACTGTGGGGACGGGCTTTGAGGTCTCCTTTCAGCTACACTCAGCGTGACATGGTAGCTTCTGCTGCCTGTGGATCAAGATGTAGAACTCTCACTTCCTTCTCCAGCACCATGTCTGCTGGCGTGCAGCCATGTTCAGTCATGATAATGGACCAAATCTCTGAAACTGTAAGCTAGCCCCCATTATATGCTTTCAAGAGTTGCTGTGGTCATGGTGTCTCTTCACAGCAATAGAAGCCCTAACTGAGATAGTTCCTAATCAAAGAAACCACACAGTCTGGTATTAAGATTCAAAATTAGTGGGCAGGTGCAGACATTGTTCCTGAGATGGAGGTCGTGAGCTAACTGATATCCTGGCACCAGCGGGTTTTCCTTTCCTTGATTATCTGGCCTTCCAAATCTGGCTCGTTGTCAGAGTCACTGGGGAAGTGTTTGGACAGAAAGATCCCCGAGCGAGTGGGTCTGAGAGCCCAGATCTGAGAAACGAAGCCTGATTTCTTCCATAGCCCCCGCTCCTCTAGTACTGTGACCGGCCCATGTGCCCCGACTCTGCAGCCATCAATCTATCCAGCACCCTGGCATCTACTCCTTCCCAGCATAGCATCCCAATATGTCTGGGATGGAATACAGGAAGACCAGCATGCTGCACAAGCAAACCTGGGTAACTGAGGCCCATGAACGCAGTCCCAGGTTAATTACCCCGTGGACTTGTGGAAAATACTGAAAACACGATCAAATTCTTATTCCTGGGTTTGTTAAGAAAGGGTTTCTCTGTCTATAATTTGTGAAATTTGTTATTGTTGTTTAATTCAAATAATAAATTGTGTGCTTGGCCCAGTTAAATTGTATTTTGTTCACAGTGTAAGTTTGAAGAATTTTATTCATCCCTCCTCACCTCAGTCAGCCACTGAATTTGTGAGCAGTCCAGGTTTTTGTTGCTGTTGCTGGTGATGTTGTTTTTTTGTTGTTGTTGTTTTTGTTTTTTGAGACAGGGTTTCTCTGTGTATCTCTGACTGCCCTGGAACTCACTCTTTAGACCAGGCTGGCCTCGAACTCAAGGAGATCCGCCTGCCTCTGCCCACTGAATATGTGAGCAGGTTTACCGCCGTGTATGCAGACTTGACAAGAGTAGCTTCTGTGTTCTTAGGCAAATCTTTACCAACAGTGGGAAACTGGGCTGGAGAGACACCTCAGGAAGTACAAGTGTTCAATGTACAAGGATGAGGACCGAGCTTGCGATCCCAAGACCCGAGTAAAAAGCTGGACATGGTCACACACATGTGGAGAGTGGAGACAGGAGGATGGCTGGGATTTGCTGGCTAGCAGTCTAACTTCAGGTTCAGTAAGAGATCCCTGTATCAGGGAGTAAGGCAGAGAGTGATAAAATAGGATGGAAGGAGCCTTCTATCCTCCAAGAATGTGCATGGGCACATCTACCCCATACACATGTGTGCATATACCGCACACACGCACATTACACTTAAAATATGCACACATGTAAGGGCAAAATAGAACTGGGTAGAAAACCATAGCCTGTGGGCAGTTTATCTGTCCATTTTGCATTGCTCTAACACCTCTGGGATGGAAGTTTAAGGGGATAGACTACCATCAGCTCAGCTCTGGAGACCTTACCACAAGGACATAACAATAGTTGGAGCACGTGGGGACAGAAGAGATCAAATTTCAATAGTAAGCCAGAGAGCTGGATGAGACCAGGTGTGCTCTTCTAACAACAGTCTCTTAAGAAAAAAAACAGCAAGTGTTCTGAAAGAACAACCTTAATCCTCTTCAAGGACAATGACCCTAGTGACCTAACGACTTCACACTACCTCTTAAAGGGGCATATCACTTCTCAGCATCCCTGCATTGAGCCAAGTCCCCAACACACCAGCCCCAGAAGATGAGACACATCAAACCTAGAAAGCTCTATCCACCACCATATTGATACACTGGCCAGCGAGGGATATAGGCTGGCCCTCTGCTGCAGATCGATCCTCACTAACTTGCAACATGTGTTGCCTGGCCTTGTCAACAAAGCACTCATGACAGTCCTCATCACCAGCTTGCTGGGCCCAGAAGTACTATGCCATGTCCTCCTGACCTACCAAATGGATACAGCCTGTCCAAGAGTGTGTTTGAATATGACATGTCCTTGTGATACTTAATCCATCCTGCTGGTAAAATTGTGTTCATAAATGATAGTTCCAATACTCAAGTCTAGAATATGACCTGAGGCTCCAGTTAGGAAGGGAATACGTTTTTTTTCGGGTTGGTTTGAATTATCTTTACTTCAGCTATGCTTTTGACAATCTATGCAGTATTTTTGAGGGCCAACTTAGTTGAAACCCAACTTAGATCCATAAGAATCTATAAGACCATTCTATGTATCCAAAGATCAGCTCCCAAGCCCTAGTGTCTCCAGACTGTGTCAGCTGAACCAGATTTTATCCACAAACCACCTCCATGAACTGAGCTCACTACCATGCTCAGTCAGCAAAAAGACACCAAGGATAGCAGGACTGTGCCTGGGTTTAGCCCTTGCCACAATCGATTCTAGCCATTCCGCACTTTACACTGTTGTTGCAGGCTTCACTATTGCATAAATGGGATGTTTGTAAAGCCTTTGCTATCCCTGCCCTACAGCAACTGTGAAGGAACTGGCGGTACACGGAGGCTGCTCCTTGCCCAGTCATGGCAGATGTTTTTAAAGCCTGAGATTTAAGCCACTCATTAGCAAACTATGACTTACCAACCAGCCTCAGCCTGTGGCAGGTTTCAGTAAAGCACACAAGCCAAGAAATGTTTTTCAAATATCATTGTTTGAGTACCTACAAAGAGTTTAATTCTTCCTTTGACCTAGACGGCCTACATAGATGCTATCTGGCCTTTCTCAGAAAAGGCTTGATGCCTCTGATTTGGAATACGTAAATGGATCGTCAGTTTCATTTGCACTAATTGTGTGCATTTTACCTTCAAAAGAAGAAATGCACGGAGTTGGTGCGCGTCACCCCTCGGCACTGGGAACAGCATGTTGAAAGCAACTCAATATATCTAGTGCTTGTTTAAGGGGAAGAAAGAGACTGGAAACTGTGGGGCTCCGGGAACCCAGCGTTTCTCCCTCCCGGTCATACGAACAATCCTGTTGGGCATTCATTTGATGTGAATCAGTCAAGAAGGCAAATGAGAGCTCTTGCCATAAAACAGCACCCTTTCTGCACAATTACGGAGGAGGCAAAGTCTCCGGAGAGGCTCATCAGCTCCACTAGAGTGAAGATGACAGGAGTCATGGGTGTAAATGAGCACAATGGAAGGCGACCAAAGTTCTTCCCAGAGATAATATGGCGTCTTTCCCGCTTCCTAACTCCGAAGAGCGAAAAACGCAAACAACGGATGCCACAAGATGGAAGGTCATATAAATAAACCCAGAAGACACACAGCCCATGCGCATTTCCTACACACTCAGTACCGTTCAGCGATGCCAAAGCACAAGTTGCGGCTGGATGTTTAGCTCCAGATAATAGACAAAAGGATGGTATTCCTGTCCACATTATGGTTGTCATGTGTTGGTATAAGTCTAGTTGCTGTCAGAGCCACTGATTTGGGACCCATCTTTCGACAAAGTATATATGCTGATGAAAAGCTGCTTTCGTTGCAGAGAGACTGCTAATTGTTTGATTATACAGGTCTTCACATTAATGAAGCACTATTCCATGGGCTTGGAGCATGGCGTGCAACCAAATTACCACCCCAGTGCTCACGCTGTGAAATCTGATTATTCATTAGCCAGTCAGTGAGTGGTACCAACATCTTTTCTTTTTTCAAACCATCAAATGAGAACGACTGCTGTTCTCCACCCCCTCAGCCTCCCCCCCACACACACAACACACCACTACCACTTCAAGAGTATGAAGCTTTGAATTTGTTGCATATGGGGGAAGGGAAATGGCAGAGAGAGCCGAGTTTCCATAGGAGCTGTTTCACACATTTCATGTAATGCATGGTCTGAGGAACGGGGAGCCCCGTATGGGCTGCTATTTCTGTAGAAACTTACTGCTGCTTACACAGGGTGCTGTGTGAGCAGCCAGTCCATCCCTAGCATTCCTCAAACCAGCTCTCAGCCACTAAGTGTGGTGGCTTGAACTGAACTGGAGTCCTAGCATCCCAGGCCTGGGTGATAGGTGCCGCTATAAGGCAGGTGTTCAAAGCAGAACAAGGAGAAAGGGGTCTTGTGCTTGTTTTATTTATTCTGCGTTTGTTGGTTGATCTTTTACTTGTATAGTGTAAGTTCCTTTGTCCCCGCAAATAAAGAGGGGCAACCCTATGAGAACACAATGGCCAGATTAACTCATCAAAGTCATTGTCAATTTTTGGTAAGTGAACGGACAACAGCAACAAAAACGTTTGCTTCACTGAAACTGAAAAACCAAATCAAGTGAAAGGTTACGCTTTTACTTTCTGAAGTTAAGACTGAGGGAGATTGAGGGTGGCAGCTTTAAAGACTCCTCCATCTCTTTCAGGAGTCAGCGAGAACTCGGCTCTGATTGCAGCACTCATAGCTCAGGCTGGGTTGGATTTCCAAAGTCAGTGACTGGGATCCACGCTTCTGTTAGCAGGGGAAGACACTGACACTTCTGGAATGGGATTATCTCTAATGAGATTACACACAAAGTGATTAGGATGTGAACTGATACTCCCCAGGAGAGGCACCAGGCTCCTAAGGAAGCAGAGCCAGGAATGGGTGAAGCAGAGGGGGAAGAGCCTCCCTCAGCACGCGGCTCTCTCAAATCCCCAGCAAGACAACTGGGGGCCAGCTTTGCTTCCTCTCATCTGAAGGCAAGAAAATAAAAGCCTGTAGGTGGGGATGGAACTCAGCCTGTACACGGCCTACCTAATACAAATGAGGGCCTGCGAAAATCAGACATGGTACTGCACACCCCTAACCCCCACACTTGAGAAAAGGGTCAGAAGTCCCATCCCAGATTACATATGAAGGTCAAGGACAATATACGTGAGACTCTGTTTCTAAAATTCAAAAAACAAACAAACAAACAGCGCAAAACCCCTGTAATCCCCACCAAGAGGGCTTTAGAAGCACAAGGTTGGGGGAAATCCTGCTCCTTATGTTACCAGTAGCCCTGTAACTTAAAGATGGCCTGAAGAAATCGCGCCAAGGATCTCACCGAACAGAATCACTTTCTTGGGGAGCTCAGAGGACATGGGTGCTTAAGTCACTGTGCTCGTTTTATGGACTGGAAAACTGAGGTTTGGGCGTGCAGGGTATTCCCAAGGTTTGGAGTTATACAATTATTCAAAGGCAATGACAACTGACATTGGAACACTTATCTGGAGTGTAAGGTTGAAGGGTGGCAGACAGAGCAGGGCTGAAATAATGAGCAAGCATGTCAAACTGACAAACCAAACCTGAAGACGGAACAAGAACAGCAAAAGGAGGCAATTTGTTGTAAAAACCTTTTTTTTTCGACATAAGAAACAAGATAGTAAGCCCTTATTTGACTTCAGCAAAGCCTCTGGGTCCACTGTAGAACACTGCGTTGATTATCTCAGACACGTCAGTAGCCTCAGAATCTACAAGTCATGAACCAGTTCTAGAAGAACAGGACTCACATCCCTAGGCACCAGGAGACATAGAATCTAAGGGGTGGGCATTTCCAAGCCTGGATGTAGTGGGTGCTCTCAACCCGTGCAGCCCTTACCTCTCTTTTATCTTTGGAGAGTAAATGGATATAGTACTCACCAGTCTCACACTGTGAAATGTTACTATTAATTAGTGCTCACAAAATACTTTTTTTTAAATTGTGTTATTTAGTGCACGTGTGTTTGGGCACACACATGCCATCGTGCATGTGTGGAGTCAGAGGACAACTTTCAGGAGTCATTTCTCTCCTTCTAGGTCTTGTAGAGGAACTCAGGTTACCTGGTTCAGCGGTAGGATTCTACACACAGACATTGTCAGTATTATTATTAATATTATAGATATTATATTATATTAGTTGCTAGTTTAGCTCATGCTCTCTGATATTTTTATGGTTGTTGTTGCTAAGAGTAAAATTATCTGTAGTTTTTTTTGTGTCCTCTGTAATTTTCTCCTCTCCTTTCTTCCCCCTCCTCTTTCTTTCTCAGGCTCTTCACATGGATGATTTGTTTGTGCACCAGAGAGTGAGTCCAGAAATCATCCAATAAGACATATGGCTACCAAAGTGTATGCTTTTAGTCTACTTATTTCCAAGAAATCCTCTGGATTAGACAAACTACCTGACAAAAGTAACTTCTGGAAGAAAGGGTTTGTTTGTTTGTTTGTCTGCTTTCTCCTTTGGGAGTACCGGACATTATGGTGAACAAGTCATAGGTGCAGGAATGCGAGCCAACTGGTTGGTTGGTAAGTACAGCCAGGAAGCAGAGATAAAAGCCAATGCTCATCGGGATTCTAGATGTATTGGAGGGTAGAGTCAACCAAGTCTTCTCAAGGTTTGGAGACAGAGAATGGGGAAAGGAGAGAGAGGTCCATCTATTCTGATTTTGACCTGGGCCAGTGGAAAATGGAGCAAATTTGAGGAAAAAAATGTATTTAAGGACTCCTATCCTGATCTGCTCTTCAGTATTGAGAACTTTGAGCAGGAGTTTGGTCTCTCTCAGAGAAAAAAACCTTTATCTGTCATCAGATACACATTAGAGCTCAGAATGCATTGGTTTAATGAGTTCATGAACCCAATAAAGGACATTTATAACCCACAGAATCTGAGGGGCAGCATACAGACTATCCATACAACAGAAATCCCCAACAGCTCTTCCAACACCGTGGTCTTGACTCTTTCAGGACTTAAATTAAGGGTGAATTGGTACAGTTTTCATTACAGAACTTAACACCTTCTACTCCATCCAAACTTCATTTTCTTAACTGGGATATAGTAGGAAATCATGGTCATACATAACCAACTATAAGCAGGAATTGCAAGGGAGGTTGTACTTGTTTCTCATCAAAGCATCATATAACTTTATTTGATAATAGCATTAACATTTCTTAGTACTGTTCTCTTTAGTCTAAGAGAAGTATTCAAAAAAATCAGTGAAAGAAACAAAAAAGACACAAGCCTAGAAACACAAGAGGAAACAAAGAAAAGTCATAAAGTGGGACATCCTGTGCTACTATCATAGTTCACAAGAATTCAGAAGTCCCTTGAGCAATCATATTCAGTTCTAATTTGTTAGGTGAAGTCTGGTGGGATATAGTTAAACTGAAACACCGGAGGGAATTCCCACTAAAGTTGAAAGCATCAGAGAGGGTTGAGCAATGGGGGCAGCTGGACAAAGCTTTCTCATAGCAGAGCCATGCACACACTAATTACTTGCTGGTTGTGATCTAGATGTTAAATTTGCTAATGGGAGTTCCCTACTCCTATAGTTAAGATAGTATGTACTGTATAGTAGTGGAGACTCATTTTTAAAATCAAATAGCTTTGAGTTTCATATACCCACTCACTCCCTGGCTGAGCAGTTGGAGAGGAACCTCATCTGTGTCATCATTGGAACTCCCATTCGCAGGACACAAGATGACCACTCCCATCCATAGGACACAAGATGGCTACTCCCATCCACAGGACATAAGATGGTCACTCCCATCCGCAGGACATAAGATGACCACTCCCATCCATAGGACACAAGATAACCACTCCCATCCACAGGACACAAGATGGCTACTCCTATCCACAGGACACAAGATGGCTACTCCTATCCACAGCACACAAGATGGCCACTCCCATCTGCAGGACACAAGATGACCACTCCCATCCGCAAGACACAAGATGACCGCTCCCATCCATAGGACACAAGATGGCTACTCCTATCCACAGGACACAAGATGGCCACTCCCATCCGCAGGACACAAGATGACCACTTCCATCCGTAGGACACAAGATGGCCACTCCTATCCACAGGACACAATATGGCCACTCCCATCCACAGGACACAAGATGACCACTCCCATCCACAGGACACAAGATGGCCACTGAGTTTGAAACTGAAAAGAAAAGAGAGAGAGGAGGGAGGAAAGGAGAGAGAGAGACTCTCTCTCTCTCTCTCTCTCTCTGGAGAGAATTGAAAGCTAAAAGCATAGAGCATGAAAATCTTCATGCTTATAGTTCTCTCACTGAAAAATGAAGAATCTGGGGCTGGAGATTTGGCAGTTAAAAGCACTGACTGATTTTCCATAAAATCATAAGGGTCATAAGCCCAGATCTGCCACTGTTTCACTGTGTGCTCCTAGGCAAACCAGGACAATGCCTCATCTTCATCTTCTACAAAATAAGAGACTTTGCCATCCATTCACCCCAGGGCAGCCTTGCAGGTTTAAGATTCTATGAGAAGATACATAATTTCACTTTGTGATCACAGCATCTTTGCTTATTTGAATATTGACAGTAAGTTAATGAAAATAACATTAGAGAAATGTATCAGCAAACTTGATGGCTGGATATGATAGACTAAGCAATCATCTTGAATGGCATTTGCAAAGGTTTAGAAATAATTTAGGAACTACTTTGGTGAGGGGAAGTCACAAGACTGTATATATATTATCCTAATCGAATGTTCTTTCCAACTTGCAAACAATGGCTGTCTGTTGTGGTTAAAGGTCATGTGGAGAAACTTTTAAATTTTTTTCTTTTGGCTTTGAGCTCTGATCTGTTTTTTTCATGGGAAGGGAAACCATTTTACTTTTAGGGAAAATAAAAGTTTTCTTTCTTTGTTTTCCTTCAAGATTTGAGTATTTAATATGAAATTATCTTACTAAATTACATAAATACACATGCATTTTTGGCATGACAACACCAAACGACCAAGACAAACATCAGTGTAGTAAATGGGAAAATATTATTTACTAAAATATAAGTAAGCATTCCTAGAGTGTAAAATCTAATGTTTCTGCCATTTTCTTTCAAAAATCTATGTGTGCATTAATGATTATACCTATTTTGAACTTTTATTAAGGTTTATGTTGGGGAATTAACCCTCTTAAACCTTTTATGCTGTGGAAACTCCTTTAGCCAATGTCTTTACGATGCTGGCCCACTTTGGGCATGGTCTCATGTACTATAAATGCAGACAAAAAGCATGGGTAGGCCTCTTGGCTGCTGGATTCTTTTCTAGTTCCCAATGCTAACAGAGAACTGTGGATCGCTATTCTTTCTGTGAGTTTATCCCCAGATAAATAAACCTTTGTTATACTCCATTTTGGGTGATTGTGAAACTCTTTTGTGTGCCAACACTCTCAGGCTTCAGAAGGATCACTATAGCAGGCAAAATCCTGACTAATAAGATCTGAGGGTAAATGAAATAAATTAGCTCACATAAATCTTTTCACCATGTCCCATTTATTCTTCCTGTGCTCTCTCCAGTTTCTCTCGATGTTTCCTTTTGATGTTTCTATATGATGTTCTTCACTGTTCTTCCCCTCCCACAAGGTTTCCAGTTTATATACCCACACAGACATAGCTAGCAATTCCATAGGTGGTAACAATGGCATTTCCTACTGCTAGTAAGATGGATAAAAGGCTAACAAGGCAGGTACCTTATGTTTCAGAGCATGGCTGTGAAGCTCCCCAGCAGATTCTGGGAGGATCAGGATGGAACTTGTCCCCCCTGCCAGGCCAAGCATCAGAGTTCTGTATCTGCTGGCACCCAGGTGAGAAGGAATTTCTTTCTCTGGGGCTGGTTTAGCAACCCAAGCTTTTTTCCTGTATATTTTAGGGGTAAAGTTATAAACAGTTAATTTCCTAGACTAAGACCTTGTGTCAAATGAAAGGTGAAAGTAAGTACAGATTATTAATAGTTTGTTAGGGTAGAGCAGAAGCCAGTAGGTTATACTCTCCTGAGTCTGCTGCTAGAGAATTCAGGGACACCCAGACCTGTTTCTCCTGTTCAGTGCCTCCTGCTCAGGGCTCCTTTCTTGTCAATAAGTCCTGTCAATAATAATAATGTGGAGGACTAGCTTTATATAGATTTGACTATGGGGACAAAAGTTTGGCTGAATGAATACTTTCACACCAGGGCCCCCATGATTTGGAAAAGGTCATCTAATTGCCCATATAGGAAAAAGTTATCTCAATGAATGATTTATGCACTGCTGTGATATTTGGGGACGAATCCCATTATGGAAGGGAGAAGGAGACATGGCTTCACAAGATTTGTAAAGAATTGACTATCCAAAAGACAGGTATTCCCAAGGCTCTACAAATCACATTCCTCATTGAAAGGAATACACTCCCATGAGTTTGTCTACTGATCTGTCAGCTGTACTTTTACTGTATAACGTTTGTGGCTCACAACAAACTTTACCCCCAATTAGATTTGCTTTGCAAACCTTTAAGTTAACTTATCAATGGATGTATGTGGCAAGCTAAGAAAATTCCCCAGCTCCTTCATCCACTCTGTATTTTTTGTTTTTCTTGTTTTCTTTTTTATTCTTCCCTCATATATTTCATCTAGACTGCAATTCCCACTCCTTCCTCTCCTCCCAGTCCCTTCCACACATATCTCTTCTCTCCCCCAGATTTGCTTCTCCTCTATTTCCCTTCAGAAAAGAACAACTTCCCAGAGATATAAACTGATCATGGCATAAGAAGTTACAATATAAGACTGTCACATACTCTCATGTCAAGGCTGAGTAAGGCAACCCAATGGGAGGGAAAGGACCCCAAAAGCAGGAAAAAGAGTCAGAGACAGCCCCCGCTCCCACTGTTAGGAGCCCCACAAGCAAGCTATAGAACTCTAACATACATGCAGAGGACCTAAGTCAGCTGTGTACAGGCTCCCTGATTGTTAATTCAATCGCTGTGAGCCCTACGAGCCCTTGGTTGATTCTGTGGGCCTTGTTCTTATAGACAGGACTCTGGGAATATCAAGAAAGAAGGGGAGGAAGAATTGTAGGAGCCAGAGAGGTCAAGGACATCACAAAAAGTTTTCTTAAAAAAAATTATGTCCCCGGCATTCTGTAAATACCTGAAAGTGTATGCACTTAGCAAGCAGCCTACAAGACTTGACAGAGAACTTAAATGAGCCCTAATGAGACAGGCAAGCACTGGGAATAGTTTTGCATCCTGGGACTCCACTTGGTTTAGACAAAAATACACTTGGCAGCCTGAGACCATTACCTACACAAACTATATACACACAACCCTCTCAGAACAATGCACTTGGCAAACTTTTAGGACCTCCACTTGCATCAAGCTGCCCCACACACTTCTTCAAACAATGGAACAAGTTTCTCAGCCCCCTAACAATGATCAGACACAGACAGTTTCTATTCAAATAAAATCCCACTGTATCTAGTTATGAGGGAAAAAGGGCTAATCTGACCTCAAATGATTTGGGGTACATATTTAAAAGGCAAGTATATCTTCTGAGTGAACTTTGGAAGAACATTCCATGTTGACTATCTCATGCCTGTGCTGAACTGTGTGTGTCATTAAAATTCGATGTATCATGAGAAGAGGCATGCACAATGAAGGAAGACTGACATAATCCAAAGCCATCAATCACAAAAGAACCACCCATATAACCCCCAGCACCCAAACTCCCTCTTCTCTCAAATCCCATGAAAGGAAGCTCCAAAAGATAATCAGGGCTTCTGATTCACTTTCTCTCATAGGACCCACTGGCCCTCTTGGCAGCATATTCTAGACTTTACTGCCTTTAGCTTTGCATAAAGTATTCTTACTATTTCACAATCCATGTGTGCCTTTATTGCATTCTTAAAGAAGACACCAAAGACCTGGGGACACTCGGCCCTGCCCTAACCACTGGTAACACCAATAGGGTAAACTGAATCTCACGCTTCTGTCATATGTCAACAGCCACTTCACAAATATCTTTGCCCTTGACTCTAAAAAAAAAAAAAATCAGTTAGAAAAACATGCTGCTTGAGCTGAGAAGTGGAGTCTTTTTTCTTTTTTAAGGGACCGTTTGATTCTCAGCCACCAGTTTGAATCTCCACATAGGATATGCCACATGGTAGACAATAAATAATGCCAGATTGATTGACCTGTGGCCAAGCAGCATCTGGCTCCAGCTTTCTCCTGATGCCATTTGTCAGGCCTGCAGCTCTAGGTCCTCGTACCCAGGCCAAGTGGTGTTGATTATTCTGGGCCTCCTAATAGAGAATACAGGCTGGAAAACAAGAGTCAAAATACTAAGAGCAACGATGAGACGTATCCAACTTGTAGGCAACTACTAGCTACTTCCATTACCTGGCAAGCATTAGTAATGGAAATAACTTCCGAGACTTAGAAACAAGAACTAACACCTCTACCAAACAGCCTCTGGTATGTGAGGAGACTAACATTCACATGGGGAATTGTTATGATATTTATCACTGTCTTGTGGGGAAAAGGGAAAGGGATCTGGTGAATGAATGGATGGATGAGCATACATCTTATATTAAAAATGCTTTAGTTCTAAAGAATGGCCATCAAAATCTTGTCTGGAAGGCAGAGAAAGGACTCACTTCTAGGTAGCTCATTCATGCACTTGGCAAGTTAGTGCTGGTTCTTGGCAGAAGGCCTCAAGCTCTTGCCAGATAGATCTCTACACAGGGCTGCTTAGGCATTTGTGATGTGATAGCTGGCTTCCTCCCGAGCCAGGGATCCAGGACAGCACCCAGCAGAAGCCACAGTAATTCTCATGACTCCTCTATCAGGAGACTTTGTTCTTTCCTCGGGATCTAATAATAAACACACCTCTGAAGCCTGATCATTATTGGAGAACAACACAGAGATAACAAACACTTCACCAAGGTGCGCACACTGTACACAGGTATAAACACTGTACATGAGTGTGAACACTGCACTCAGGTATGAATACTGTACAAGGGTATGGACACTGTGCCTGGGTAGGAACACTGTAAAAGAATATGAATAACACATAAGGCTATAAAACCACCATGCAAGGGGATGGCTGGGAGTCCTGAGAACTTTCCTGCTTAACTTCATAGTTGTGTGGGTTTTCCTATTTCCATCAGTGTTTTCTGAACCACACCAGTTCTCAAGAGTAGAAACCAATGGACTTGTCCAGGTGCCATTCCTGGTCATATGTAAGCTGCAAAGTCGTCCTGAGATGCACCTAACTAGTTGAATGATGAACAAAGTACATAGAATGAATCAAGGGAGACGGAGAGAGAAAGAGAGAGGGGAGAGAGGGGAGATGAGAGAGAGAGAGAGAGAGAGAGAGAGAGAGAAAGGGAGGGGAGAAAGGATGGGTGGAGGGAGAGAGGAGAGGGAAAAGAGGGAGGAGAAAAGAAAGGAAAAACAGAAAACAAAAAGGGGAGGGAAGGAAAGGATGGAGGAAAAGGACGAGGGAGGGAAGGAGAAGGGAGGGAGGGGGGAAGAGGTAAACTAAGCAAAATGGCCAACTACTTACATTTGAGTTCAACATGGGAGGAGCATTTTAAGTCACATGGAGGAGAAAAAATAGAAATCTAAGAAGGAAGCGGCCATCTTTCTCCTGTACTGAAAAGGTGGCTGAAACCGGGTAGAAATTTGGACTTTTTCCCTCAGTTGTTTGGTAAAAATTATCAATGGCTGACATTTAAAAGAAGTGGAATCTGATGAGGCAGAGTAAACGCAGTGTGAATGATGTGCCATCCCCAGAACAGAGTGGATAAACATGATTATTGACTTAGTAAAGAATCCTTAGATGTTCCCAAAATAATCCTATAATAAATGGTTAAAAAATTGTGCTTTCTACAAGCTCGGTTAATAAATACACCAAGCAGTTGCTGTCCATTTATCAATGATTCCCATATGTTTGTTCCGACATCTGAGTTCTTTCTTACCTCTGAATTTGTGGAGAATCAGGATGGAATTTAAAACATGAAGTACTCATTATTAACCTCCTAGGTAAATAATACTGACTCATTTACTCTGTGTAGAGGAACTGAGGCAGCATTGAGTAATGAAAACCGTTTCCTGCTTTCTCTGTTGAAGAGAGATGTAACCCAGAGAAGCGTTAACCAAACTCAGTTCCAGATCTGAGGACCGTGAGAGAAGCCATCTGTATTCCATGACCACATACTGCCAGGAGTCCTAATGAAGGGAGCAGAGACGAGTGCCAGAAAAGACCAAGAGAAAAATCTCGTCTGATCCCAAGAGCAAAGGACAGTTGTAAGTCATATTATGGACTGCCAGAGTGTATTACTGTCTCATCGGCTTTCTTTCTTCGGTATGTCTTACTTTTATGATAGAGTCATTCTGGCGGCTAGGCCTGGGGCCAAGCCTATCATCCCAACTCCTTGTGAGGCTGAGACAGGAAGAAGAAGAATGAAAGTCTAAGGCCAGCCTAGGCTACAGAGTGAGTTCAAGACCAGTGTGGACAATTTAGCAAGACCCTATCCCAACAGGAAAAGAAAAAGGGGTCTGCGGGTGTCGCTTAGTGGCAAAGCCCTTGTTTAGAATGTACAAGGCCCCAGGTCCGATCCCCAGCATCACACACTTTTTAAAAATGCCTAAAAATAATCCTTGTAGTAAAGACTTTTACAAAATACTTTTGCATGGGTAGGAAGATAGGGAGTCCCTTGCATGCGGATGGTTCTGAGAAACTCCATCAGCAGTGAAAGAAATGCTTTTGGAGAGTCTGTGAAGCTGGTGGAAGGTTGGCTGGCAGAAAGGCTGGGATATTTTCCCCTCCTCCAGAATTCCCTGCACTTGGGGCCCAAATGCTATTTCAATGTACATGTCACTGCTCCACTCCTAACCCCTTGGCCTTCTTCCATGCCTGCCTACCCAACTTCCAACCACAGAAGTTGCATCCCTTTGCCTGCTTTGATGGTTGACATTGCCCTCTTAACAGGATCTAGAATCTCCCAGAAGACAAGCCTCTAGCAAGGCTAGAAGGGATTTTTCCAGATGGGTTGAGATGGGAAGACCCACCCAGAAATATAGGTGGGGTTCTACCACAGACTGGTGTCCCAAACTCAATGAAAAAGTGGGACTGACCTGAGGTGAGCACTCGTTTCTCTCTGTTTCCTGACTGGAGGGGAAGTAACCAGCTGGGTCAACCTCTTGCTGCTGTGCTTTCCCCACCATGACACAATGGACCCCAAACGGTGAGCCACACCTGTCAGGTGTTCTGACACATCCACATATATTATAACTATACAGCCCTCCCTTGACCTTAAGTGACTTTCTCTCAAGGAATACCATGAAATGTTAGTGTTTGGCCTAGATTTCACCATATGTAGCATCATGGCTTCCTCCTTGGTCACTATGGCAGAAGATTGACACCATGTTGGGAAGACAATCAGATAAGACTACGAAGAGGCTCTCCTAATTTAAAATATGTCATAGTTATCTTGTCATTAAATAAACTCTACATATTTATTTACACAATTGCATTTACATAGAATGCCTTAATACACATCATACTTACTTCCTATTGCTTGACATTTCAGAGATCCTTGTTTTTGGTATTAAAAGTAAGATGGTAGGCTGAAAAGATGGCTCAGTGAGTAAAGGGTTTGCTTCACAAGGGTAAGGATGAGTTTGGCTCCTCAGAGTCCATGCAAAAGCAGCTGTAGGGCTGTGTAGGACAGTGTGCTTCTGTGATCCCAGTGCTCCATTAGCAAGATGGGAGATGGAGACAAGAGAAGCCCTGGATGCTTCCAGATGAGCCAGCCTGGTGAACACAGTAGAGAGCAAGAAGGCTTGCCTCCAACAAGGCAGAAGGAGAGGACCAGCACCCCAAGTTGGCCTCTGACCTCCACATATGCACTATGACACGTGCAAATCATAGATACACACAAGGAAAAGATGGCTCAAAAATAAGATCATGGTGGCCATCCTCATACACAAATGTGCACGCTGCGTGTGGAGCTCCTCACAGCAATGTCTGCAATGCACAGGTCTCACTGAGCAAGCCCCCATTGCTACCGTGGTTCAGAAGCAGCTTTGCCTGTCGCACTGAGACCTCCTGTCTTCACCACAAAGAAGGTCCAGCCCACAGTCGTGTGTCCATAAGAGACAAATCTCTCAACACTGTCTTTGCAGGCATTCACCTTCACGTGGCCCTGTAAGTCTCCAAATCTGTTCTACCTCCTCCTGGAATTCCTTCCATTGTGTTTCCTGGAAATTTCTCTCCATCAGTGTCTATAACCAAACAGATAAAGATAGAACAAATACTGGGGATTAAAGCGACCTCTTGCTCGTTGTTGGCAGGGATGTGCATTAGCGGGGCCATTGTGGAGAGCAGTGCAGCCATTCCTTTAAGAGCTGAAAACAAGACTGTCCTGTGCCTCTTTTCTCTGCCCATGATTTCGCTCTGGGTTCTTGTCCCTATTTTTGGAGCTATAGATTCTACTTCTATTCCTTCTACTGTAATATTCAATGACTTAACATGTGCGTTTAGATCACTTAAAATTAATCAATACCCCTCAGGTCCTCCAGAACAACACAGGTGCAAGATGCGTTCACTCCGCCCCAACACCTCCTCTCGGGTGTTTTGTCAAGCATTTTGACTGTCTTATTTCCTTAAACTTACAGATTATAATAATTATTGCTAAATGTGCTGAAGTTGAATTCAGATTTACAAATGAGGACCTAATTTTTGTTCATTATTTCTTCATACTTGGGGAATCCTTCAGGAACGCCCCTCCTCTGTGGCACCATTAGTAGATTTCAGCGAGGTCACTGGTGACAGACTAAGTCGTTTGTCCAACAACGTCATTAAGTTGCCCCTAATCTTGAAGAATGTTTTTGAATAATAATTTGAAAGAATAATTTTATCATAGCACTTTGGAATTAGCCTACTGTCTTCTGGCTTCAGCTTTTGCTGTCAGGGAGTCTAATTGGGGTCTAATTAAGGAAGCTGTTCCTTTTCCTCCTAATTGCTTTTAAGAACTCTTTGTCTCTTACGTTCTGCTGTTCAACAGTAGAAAATATGAATATATTTTGACTATGTTTTCTTTTTACTGTTACTACTTGGGATTCCTTGTGCTTTCTCACTGTAACAATTTATATCAGTCTTTAGTTCTAGAAGATTCTAATTCTAGAAAATTTAAGTTCTAGAAAATTTAAAATTTGAAATACTTTCTGTTTCTCATTCAGCTTTTCTGGAACTTTATTTATTCACATTGGAGAACTTCTATTCTCAACATCTTTCAGTATCTTATATTTACAACATTCTTCATATAAAATTTCTTTAGACTTTGTATCGTTTAGTTTCCTAGTCTCTAGGTCTGGCTGGCTTGCCACTTAAGCTTTGTGTTTTTTTCTTTTCAATTTCAGAGATCACATTGTTTATGTCTAGAAATTTTCCTTGATTCATTTTCAAATTTGCCTGAAATTTTGATAGCATGGTTCATAGTGCCTGATTCTTCTCTTCCTTTCCTAGATTATTTTGCTCTGGCTTTTAACTCTGTAGCTTTTGAATGCAGTAGCAACTTCCCTAAGATATCTTCTCCATGGTGGCTTGTTTTATCCTGGTGTTTTATGATTTTTCTCTATAAATTGCTTCAGCTAGAACGTTCCCTTCAAAACTCACATTAAAATCTTACTTCTGCTACAGTATGTGAAGACGTGCTTGGGTCATAGAGTCCCATCACTGTGAGTGAATTCAGGCCGTCACAACGACAACAAGCTACTGATGAGAGATTGGGTTTGTTTTCTTCTTTGGCCATGTGGATGCCCGAGGCGTGGTGATGTAGCATAAAGTCCCTGGACCAGATGCTACTGCACTCCTGGACTTCTCAACTTCTAGGACTATAAGAAGTAAACTTTTGGCTTTATAAACCACTTAGTCTCAGGTGTTCTGTTATAGCAGCTAAGACAAGCATCACCATAAGAGTGGCTTTAACTACAGAAACCTTGTGAAGCCTGGCTTAATGATATGTCTCTCAGGGGGAAATTCACTTTCATCCACAAAATGTCTAACGATGACTTTAATGTAACTTCTCTGAGTGATTAAGCTTGTGGGTCATATAAATTCAAAACTACACTCTCCATGAGTCAGGATCCATCACCATAAATTCTCAGAGGTGACTTTGTCATGGCGAGCCCAGCTGAGTTACTCAAATGCTTCATGAAGACAGAGATGCACATTCTGACTTCTCATCTTTCATGAGGCCAACTCCTAATTTCCATGCTGACTAGGGCAGTGAAGATCCTAGCATCTTCATGATATCCAGGAAGCTTTTTCTTTCCATCTTGGCTTATCATTCTGGCTTATTAAAATTTCTTCTTCTTGGGATTGCCTTTATTTTCTTGACAGTTCAGCTTGTCTATATAACAAGACTTTTTTCATCTTATAGATCATTTAGAAGTGTTGGTACTAGGTTTTACCACTATTTAGTCCAGTATGTTGCCAAAAATAGAAATCTCCATTAACCCTTTAACCACTCGAACTGGGCTTCTGCTCCTGCCATTCACTACAACTGTTCTTACTGACACATCCACATTGCAGAACCACTTCACAGTCCCCTGGCCCCATGTCCAACCTCTGAAAGACCCTCAACACACACAACCCTTTTTTTCATGCCTGATGCTTGTTCTTACAAAAGCCTCAACTCTCCATCCATCACTTCTTAGCCTCCTTTCCCTGTCTAATCAACCCAAACCCAAAGCTGTGAAATTGTTCTTCCAAATACTGCAGTGAGAAGGGAGGAGAAGACTGGAGTAGCTGCTCAGAGTACACAAAGCCCTGAACTTGATCCCTAGTATCACAGAAGTGAGAGGCACTAGTGTACACCTGTCATCCAATCGAAAGAGAGAGAGAGAGAACTCAAATTTAATTATGATAAGTAGTGCGTGTTTCAGGAACTGCTGCCATCTATAGCTCATTACGACCTTATCATTGCTATTTTCAGAATCATTTTAACATTCATCACTTGTTGTGACAGTGAGCGATCACAATGTGAGCTGAAGTGAGATACAGACCAGCTTTCCCCTGCAAAGATAACTTCTGCCTTTGCTTAAGAATCTCCTACCATATAATGGGGAAGGCTGTTCCAATGAGACATCTTGTGCCACCAAGTAAAACTTCCAGAGCCAGGAATGGGCTGCATATTGTTCAGCTATTGGTCAGAGGGGTGCCATAGACACTCCCAAACACCACAGACTATTACCAAGGCTATTGGTTATTCTCCATAACCTGATGATGAGGCGCTATTGCTGAAGATACAATCTATTTATGTCATCAAACACAGAGAAGTCAAGCTGGTGCCTAACTAGAGGCTTCACCCCCACTGACTAACATTCGTGGTGCTAGAGGGTACTTAGCAAGATACCAGAGAAAAAGAGTTAGATCAGTATCACCCAGCTACAAATTCTGTGACCTACTGCAATATAGGCTTTGTAATAATGACACATATGTTACTGGAGTCACCAACTGTAGTGATGGGGGAGAGCAGGCCTGCTTTTCGTCCCGCCCGGCTCCTGCACTGCTAGCTTAACACCTGAAATAACAACACATAAATTGTATTCATTTAAGCACTGC